>QVOA01020402.1:0-43048 GCA_014825685.1 Pseudomyrmex cubaensis
TTGTAACGCCGTTACCGTTACAGTTACCAAAAAAAAGTAACTGTAACGGTAACGACGTTACAAGTAACGCGTTACTTCTCAACCTTGGTTGAATGTTGAAATGCTTCAAACGGAGGAATTGTGAGACTTGTGTCCGGACTCACAATAGACGCAAGTCGCAGTTTAAAAAAATCCCTAAACAAGTCACTTGGACAAGTCGCGTTGAAGACGTACCTTAAAACTCGATCGATTCTCATTGGCGTTTTCACCGTCCGACACCTGACGACCGTGTGCGAAACTTACCGACGGCATCGAGCGCCGATACGACAACGCGAGGTAATATCCCACGGATTTCCGCTTCTGTTTCGCGTCTCACCTGACACAATGAAAGCACGCAAGGTAAGATGAGTGGGGGAGAGCTCGCGGGGGAAAAAGAGAGGCGCGACTGAGAGAAAGAACAAAAGGGAAGGTGGGAGAGAAATCGGCGAGAGCTCGTTTCTGCCGTCATGGCTGAATCATTGTGAGTGTTATTCCGCGTAGAGAAACTGATAACAAATGACGCGCCGCGTGTGATTCACACCACCTTCAGCTTTCGGAAAGAATCTTCGCGGCACTCCTCTTCCTCGCCACACAGTGGCGTACGGTCGTGACACCTGACCCTGTTCGATTTCGGGCCCTCCCGGTGGCGATCCGAGCATCGCCGTTCAGCCTCAATGCCGAGGCTCCACGACGACGATACGTGATAAGAGAGACAATTTTTTTTTTCTCTTGTGTGTGCGGTGTCGTGCTGTGCGTGCAGTGCAGCGGCTGTGCGTAGTGTGTGTACACATTCCCCCCGGTCGCTGATTTGCACGATGAACGGGTTAAGTCTGAGTGAACTGTGTTGCCTGTTCTGCTGTCCGCCTTGCCCGTCCAGAATCGCAGACAAACTGGCGTTCCTACCGCCCGAGCCTACATACTCTTTCGTCGAGGACGAGGGCTCCAAGTATACGATCTCTCTGTCGGAGCGCGCCGAGTGGCAGTACACCGAGCGCGAGAAGGAAGCGGTCGAGGGATTCTACGCGAGGACATCGCGCGGCAATAGGATCGCGTGTTTGTTCGTGCGATGCTCGGCGACCGCACGCTTCACGATCCTCTTCTCGCACGGGAATGCCGTCGACATCGGCCAGATGTCGAGCTTCTACTTCGGTCTGGGCTCGCGCATCAACTGCAACATATTCAGCTACGATTACTCCGGCTACGGAGTATCGGGCGGCAAAGCGTCCGAGAAGAATCTCTACGCGGACATTGACGCCGCGTGGCACGCGTTGCGTACGCGCTACGGCATCAGTCCGGAAAACATAATCCTGTATGGGCAGAGTATCGGCACGGTGCCGACGGTAGACTTGGCCGCGAGATACGAGGTCGGCGCGGTGGTGCTGCATTCGCCGCTCATGTCCGGGATGCGGGTCGCTTTTCCGAAAACCAAGAGAACCTGGTTTTTCGACGCGTTCACCAGGTAAACGGAGAAAATAACTTTGCGAATATAAACTTCTTTGAATGAGCTGGATCACCGCAATCGGTCCCGACTATTGTTCTATAACGGGATGTTCTCTTTATCGAGCGAGATAAGAAACGTGTGTCAGGAAGCTACCACAGACATGTCTTTATAGATTTTTACATATGTGAACGTGCACGTGGCGCATAAGCGTAGTTCTTTGTTTATCGAAAATGAAGTTTGGACTTTTATATTTGTTTATTGTAAAAATACAGATAAGTAAATAATACAACGGTTTAAAGAACAATTGAATAATGCAAAAGTTAAAGAACAATTACACGAGATACACAAAGCCTAAAAACATTCCACATTTTATTTTTAAAGATGTTGAGAGTTTTATGATTTAAAGTTTTATGATGTGATTTAAAGAAGATTGTAATTGAAGGATACATGAAAAAAGATATAAAGGAAAACATAAAAGACAACAATAAAATTGATATAGTCTTGACACTTATTGTTCTATAGAAAATAAATATTGAACATCTTGTGATATAAGTTTTTTTCTGAAAAATGTGAATAAATACAAAACTGTTTTTTAGTCAACAGCTGATTTGAAATAATTGAGAATTTCCCAGAAATTATTGGTCGATTAAGTAAATTCCACTATAAACAAAAAGTGATTGCAATTTTCCAATAATAAAAACTCGTTGGTCATCCAATTCCGACGTGGATGATATATTTTGTACATCGATAACTACAATTCGAACTAAAGTCGCTAATATGACGTTGAGAAGCTATACAAGTTTGCAACCGAGCAAATACTATAAATGTGGTCGTACGTATTAATGAAACCTGTTTGTTGCGCGATATTTGCGTCGTAATGTGTTTTGATGATTGATTTTTTATTAGTTTTGCAATGTTTATTCGGCTATATATCAAAGTTGAATCTTATTGTTTACATACATTTTACAAGGCAAATATATAATTCCGTGTACTTTTTAAAATTAAAATAGAGCCTTTCAATTTTGTTATTTATATTTCATTAAATTTATTCGTCAGATTTCACTTGCGCTTATTGCGACACTTTTTTTTATTGATTTTACATCTCGCTAAATATACTTTCTAATATCATTCGTAATGGAGTAAATAAGACTGTCACCGGTGTGTATACACTGCCCTTGTAACGCACGTGTTACCTATATACGGATGACATGACAATCAATGTGTCAAAGTTAAAAATAATTCTCAGACAAAACTTTTGTTTTGTATTTGCTCCGGTTTTCCAACCGTGCTCCAGCGCTTCATCTCTCGGATAAAGAGTATAAGAGTTTAATAACACCGACGTTTAATTTTAATCCACAATTCTATATGTAATTAATGCTGAACAAGCAACGATGTCTGAACCTGTTGTAATTTGTTTTGCAGCATAGATAAAGTACCGAAAGTGACGTCTCCTGTTTTGGTTATTCACGGTACGGAAGACGAAGTAATAAACTTTAGCCATGGCCTGGCGATCTACGAGAGATGTCCACGTGCCGTAGAACCGCTGTGGGTCGAGGTATCGGAAATCGATAATATATTCTTTTGCAATAATTGTTTTGCATTCTGTTCGACTTCTTCTTTATTTACATTGATAATTACATCGTAATATATTCCAATTATATACTTTCATACACACAAGTCATGTGGAACGAAATCTATATAATATGTAATTTTTCAGGGTGCCGGTCATAACGACGTAGAGCTGTTCAACCAGTACCTCGAACGATTAAAGCAATTTGTAAGTGTGGAATTGGTGAACTGACGGCGACTCAGCCTCTCCCAGAGTCAGGGGGGACAGGGAGGGGGCCATTTGTATGCGAGCTCGGAACGTACCACTTCCAACAACTCCAACAACTCCAACACCGTCAGCTCCATTTCGACGAGCACTCCAACGGAGAAGCTTGTCTAGCAGTCGCCTCCCACAGGGGAGAAGACGCCTGTCCTTCCCTGTGACGAAGAATCATCCTTCGCTTCTGTGGATGATGTGTTCTTCTTTTGCGAGCAACAGCAGGCTATTAATCAGGAAACTTATCACTCGGACTCCTTCAAAAAGACGCGTTCCAAAGACGAGGCCGGGGGCAACTCGAAGAAATCCAGTATGAAATCAGAGAGCAAGTGCTCAAAGCAGAAGGACTCCGCCTCGGCGTATGCTAAGGACAAAAGCCAGGGCAAAGTTGCCATCGGCGAAAAGGTGATCGACAGCACCTTGTCAAAGTGCAGCAAGTTCACCAAGAAACATACTTACTTACCGAAAAACCTAAAAAACCCTTTTGCTCAAAGTCAAAAAAATGTAGTTCACAGAAGCTTGAAGAACTCGTTCGGGCAGAATCACGAGAAGATGGACAGCCAAAGAAATCACGCCACGTTGATCGATATACTAGTAGAAGACTGCCGACAATGCGCGATCGTAGAAAAGTCGGTCGCATCGTTTTCCAATGCTTCCGGTGACGTTAAAAAGGACATTACTGATTGTAGAGGTTCCTTCACTCAGCCCGTAGCGGAGAGTAAATCTCCGGGATCTCGATTCAAGTACAACTGCATAGAGTCAGCGTTGGAGTCGAATAGCGCCGGTAAGGACGGCGGGCAACGTTACTACAATAAACTCTCGATTGTCGACAATATCACAAAATTCACCAAGTCCGACGCGGCGAAGACCGCGGAATCCACGAAGAAGTTTCCCTGGAGTTGCGCGTGCACGAAACTGAAGAGGAAAGGCCTCGAAAAGTGCAAGGAGCAAGAAAGGAGCGATTCCACTGAGAGCTTCGACTCCTACAACGACGCCAAACAGCTGAAGAAGAAGAAACCTTCTTGCAGCCCGTTGATGAAGAAACTCGGCCGATCGTCTACTCTAACTGTGGGCACGGATAAGATCACGTTGAATCTGCCAAAGTACTCTCCGTGCGCGAGCAGATTGGCCGCTAGCTCGAAGATTCTGCCGTCCGATCTGGCAACTGACCCGGAGAGTCCGCTTCATGTTCCCCGCTCAAGAAGTCCGTCTCACATCGATATACAGGCCGAGAACGACCCTGCCAAATCTGCGGATAGAACGTCGATGCAGGCCAGTCTATCACTCAACATACAGCAATTCCAGAAGACGCGTTATACCCCGCGCAGTCGCAGCGTGGGCGACAGCTGCGTGACGTCGCCGACCAGCGACGCGACCACGAGCTACTCGCCCACCGGCACAGAGGTTTTGTCACTCGAAGAGGTCGGGCCGCACACGTCGGGTACATCGTCGGCCGAAGGTTCGGGCAGCAGTTACCTGGAAGTCAAAGAGAAATTGGACGCCGAATGCGTCGACAGACGGGCGACTCTCGAGACAAAGTGTTAATGAAACGCGCATAAGCCATTCTCTCTTCCAAGCTATAATATGTATTTTACACAAGGGAGGATCACAGTTCCGTACGCATACCGTTAAAAAAAAACCGCTTGGGCTGTAATCGTGTTAGTGAGAAACTGTACACAGATACATACATACACACACATACATAAAGGCAGGAGATATACACAGATATACACAGACACACAGTTTATAAGATTTATTATATTTCTAGAAATGCGCGCGAGAAAAAAGTATATATATATTATATATATGTACTTGTGCATATAAAAAAATAATCTTATCTGTGTATGCACGCTCTCGAACGCGTGTGGTTTACGTACACATAAATTAAGAGCGGAAGTATAGATGAACTAGGTTTTGACACGTTTTTTGCAAGAATAGGCTGCGGAACGTTGTTGCGACAAGTGCGTCGAGTATTATCATTATTTTTTATCCTCCTTAAAGTTACTAGAATATCCGATGGTTCGCGTGTGTTGAACACACTTCTTTGCTTCGGGAATGAGTGTTGGTGCCATTCAACAAAGAGATGTCTTACCGAATATCCGCATTTTCTTTAAAGTAATTAATTTAAAGTAATCATTAGATAAAAAAATTTAGAGTATTATATAATTCGAGTATTATATACATTTTATTTTTAGTTGAAACACTCAAAGACTAAAAAGTTTGTCAGTTTATTATCTTTGTCAATTGCATTTTTATATATTTTTTTTATTTCTTTATATATGTGTTTAGATGTAATTGTGAGAGGTGGTGGAATCTTCGTTTCCGTTCAGGCGCATACGATGCATTTTATTAGGTTGATAGGCGAGAGATATCTAATGCGGCGAGGAAAATGCGGATCTTTTCAGGAGGTTGTACGTTTCGCTCGGTGATGATAAACGACGGTTGTAACAGTAATAAAGGTATTCGTTCTTATATCCACGACGAAAGATCCGCCTGAGAAGGATTGGACATCTTCCAAGCTGATAAAAAAATTGCAGCACACGTTGGCACAGTTGGAAACAAACAGGAGAAAGGAAAATCTTACACGTGCATGTGTATTGCGTCCCGCAAATATGTTTTCTTTTTTTTTTTTTTTTACCAAAAGCTGAACAACCAAACAAACAAAACGTGTGAGCAACAATAAGAATGCAAATCGCTGAGGACAATATTACTGCCAAAACAACTTGACTATGAATTAATTAATTTCTAAGGAAGTGATGCGTGTGTGCGAAGGACCTCGTCTATATAGGTACGTTTCTCGTTAGTATTTTTATATCTCAATAATTGTAAATACAAGTACAGTTAAAAAAAAAAAAAGATTCTTTCTTTCTCAATGTACGAAAGCGGTTGTGCGGAATGCCGTTGCGCGAGATAATGTATACATCGCGATCCAAGATGCACCTCATTGCGTGAAGCATCTTTTTTGCTATTTCTATATGGCAGCATTGTTGATACTTTTTATCGGCCGAAATTGTTTGTCTCGAGTAATGCGTCGATGTGTTTTATGGAGTGGAAATTTTAAGACGAGTTAAAATGTCAATTTAACGTACCGAGAGATTAGGGAGAAGTGATACATCGATAAGTGTATAAATCCGGTTTCTACCGATTCAGGCTATTTTGTGCCACACACGCCCTTGCAACTTGTTGAAGGATGTTTACTAAGACGTAAGAAACGACAAACATACGTGACATACGTACGAAGGAGAGAAGAAAATGTAATGTAAATTAGTTACGTAAAATGAGGAGCGAGATTTTGCTGTGCTTTGCACGTTTTTTACGAGAGACTTCGTTTCTTAATCTACACGGCGACGGAGATGTTTGCAGAGATCTGATGATGGAGACACTCGAGTTAGAGCTAGAGATCTAAGTTTTTTTTTTTTTTTTTTTTTTTTTTATATAAATCCACCAAACAATGAGTGTCTCCACATTTTGTTTTCTTTTTTGTAAATGACAAATCGTAGATTTACATCGTATATTTATCGTTAAACGTAGCTGTCTGATTCTCCGCAAAAATTCGACTTAATTAAAATAAATTAGAATGAACAATATCGTTAATATCAAGGGGCGGAGACTTGAAAATTAAATTGCCACGTTTAATGTTAAATGAAATGATAGTATGTCAGTGCTTACTTAAAATCGATCATTTTTCGTTTGTGTATCCGAGTCTCTTTCGTTTTGCACGAAACGTACATATATCAGTAGAGGCGGCTGTGAAAGAATTAGTAAATGTATTTATAAGATGTCCCAGACTGGACAAAGTAAAACGTTATTTCTTGTGAAATTGATTAATACTAGTTAAAATTGCATTAAAATATTATTAGTTTTTTTCTGAAAAAGATAAATCTCTCGTTGAAAGTAAAGAGTTTTCTTCAAATTGAAAAACTAAAAACAACACATTGAATATAAAGTAATTAAATAAACTCTCTGTTTGTTAATTGTTCAATTTGAAGTGGATCAGCTTAATAAAATCTTAATATAAGATTGTTAAAAGACCTATTGAATTTAATCACAATGGTTTTAAGAGTCAACACAGATGCTGGTGCGAAATAAATCGAGTGTAATTTTATTTAGCTAATTTATTTTTACAAGAAATAACGGTATTTCCTTTTATTCTAGGACATCCTATAGTTTGGGACGACGAACTTCCAATGCAGCAATTTTAATCGTGTGTGTTCTGGTAAAACTTTACCGAGATACATTAGTGCAATGTACAGATTATCGATAGACAACCAAGGAGATGTGTAGAAATGAAGGATCGAGATAGAAAAGCGACAGAAAGTTGTTTAAAGCGGCAGAGAACTTAGTGCCGATTCGGCGTGCTAGTTCCTGTGTTTTATCATTGCTATTTGTTATTATCAAAATTCACCTCATCATCTCACGACACGAATTGTACGTTTTTTTCTCTTTTTGCTCTCAATTCTAACTGTCGCTGTCGATCTTTTTCTCCATTTTAGTGATTACTTTGTAAGTCGAAGAAGAGAAGAAAAAAAAACGTTGGCGCGATGAAAACCGAACTACGTTGTTGTGTTCGTCATGAAGATTTTTTTGCACAACGCGGCATTTGGAAATGTATATCAGTTCTCTCTCTCTTTCTTCTATTTTCTCTCTCTTTCTCAATCCTCAGAGTGAGCTATTCATTTCTGCCTCTTTTAATCTCTCACTCTGTCTCTTTTCCTCTCTGTATTTCTCTCTCCTTACTTTTGCTCGTGTTTTCCCCTCTCCTTCTCGCGCTCGCGAGTGATCGACCGGTTTTGAGCAGCACTTTCGTCTTTCATGGTCGCGCGTCGTGCGTACGAAGAAAACTAGTGCTCTCGACGCTTTGTGCGAGCGAGCGCACTAAAAATCCAAACGGATTCACGCGATATATGCGTTGATATTCGTAAATTGTACATAATAGCGTGTAAGCAAAGTATTAAGAAAGAAAAAAACAAGCGTTAACGTACTCTCCTCGTTCTCCCACATAATTCTGTAATTCCCTTCGGTATCTGATGTACTTACAAAAAGGGGGAGAGGGGATATGCTGAGAGAAAACGTTTATATATATATATATATATGTATATGTATGTATATGTATGGTGACAATTACAGCTGTGATGTTATTATCGGAAGTGGAGGCGTAAGAGCAAAGAGACTTTTTGCTTTGGATATAAAGTTGAAAACGCGCGTGCATACACATTCTGAAAGAAGAAGAAAGAGCGAGGGAATATTCAAAGCCTGTGCATTGTCGAACAAATATCGCGTAGAACATTCATCGTTTGTCTAGAACATAAGAACTATAATTTTAGGGAGAGAAATAAGTGACGTTTGTTTCTTCGTAAAGACACGTAGCAGGCGTAAAGAAAATCCACCGCTAGGTACATCCGATAAAAAAAACGAGATTTGTCATTTTAGAGTTTTATATTTCCATCGGCACTTGACCTTTTGGGCGTACTATCATCGCGCAAGTACTTTACTAATCCTGTGAGAAACAAGAAAAACCGTTAACACAATGTATAATTATGATGTAAATTACATGTTTAAGCACATATTATCAACACAGCGTGTTTTATTTAAACCAGAAGAGTTCAGGAGAAAGAGAGAAACAGATTTCCGGTACAAATTTGTAAATAAATTTTTTCCTCAATTTACCACAGCGAATAACCTCGGGTTTTTTATTACAGATTTTTCCATATAATAAATATCTTTTATTTTGTTTAAATATTATACATACACATTTTTGTGTCTACGTCTGTGACTAATAATTTCAATTTGCAGTGATGATTATGTCGAAGCGAAAAAACTTATGTAAAAATTCCATTTTTTATGTAATAATTCTTGTTGTCGATTATATTCGATTTTTTAAATTATTTTTAGACGTGAAAATTTATAGAAAGTAGCAATATTAATTCGTCTATGAATTGAAGCAAAAAAAAGGCAAGTATCCTTAATTTTTTAATATTTTTTATACAATCAGTGAGGATATAATAATGGAATTTTTCTCAAACTGTATCGTAAAAAAGAATTCATTATTTAAAAAAAAGTATCTTGCTGCATCCGCGAATGTCGTTAAATATGATACATAACATTGATACTTTTGATAATAAAAAATCGAAATATTCAACATACACATTTGCTCTATTTATTTTTATTTCCAAACTATCTTGATGAATTTTTTAAAAACAGATATGTTACATGAAAAAAACTTGTCTATAATAACAACACAAAATTCCCCTGCAATATAGTTCCGAAGTAATTCAAAGTGATCAAAGATTCTCTAGAATATGTTGATAATGATTTGTCAGGAATATTCTCTATTTCAAAAATAAGACAAGAAAAGCATTTTGCGGATTTAAATCTCCCATGTACGGTACTCTTTAGAATATTTTTTTTATCGTGTCAGACCGCGCACGGATTTTGTCGCCGATATGCGTTACTTCACGTCGAAGGTCATCGCGTCTCCGCGACAACGATGACAACGACGACGAAGAAGAAGGAAACGCTGCGCGCCATGAATATAGGCTGGTACGCCATACTGCGGCACCTTCGCTGTGCAGCTCACCTGCGCTGAAACCTGATGCCGACGATAAAAATGAAAACAGGTTACGCGGCAGCTCGCGCTCCAACGGCCACGCTACACCTCGAAGGAGCGGACCCCGAGTCGCTTCGAGGAAGAGGCCAGATTTTTTGCTATCATATGAGAGGAGAGTCCCAAACCGGCCATATTTCCTTTTGATTCTTAGAACACACTTTCGAGCCGATTATATTCTTCTTCTTTCGCGAAAATGCAACGCGCTAGTTTTTGAATTACAACGAAACCGACCGGAAATGAACGATTTTTAGTGTGTACGACGAAACTTTCTAGAACGCGTTTAAATGAATATTATTTTAGATTCTTAGAAATTTTCTCAGTAAAAAGAATTTACTACAAAAATAATTAATTAAAAATTACGTAAATGAAATAACAAATGCATTTCTCATTGCTGATCGTTTTTTCTTACCGCGATAAGCCGAAGCTCGCACCGGTAATTACCGCATGAGCATTCGATTACGTGATTTCGCCGATGCCATTAACTCACAAGTTAACGCGCGGGGAAATAACCTGGATGATCGTTTGGAAAATTGAGATTTATCGCGGCGCGATGAGCAAGCAAGATCGCGGAAGATCTAAGATGATGCGAATTTAGATGATCGCGATCGATTTCTACGGTCATTATGTATGTATTTTCACGGTATACATTTACTGCATCTATTTTTATCCGGAGGTCGATCTCGTCATTCGATCTCTCTCCTTTAATCGCGCGCGATCGCACATGAGACGTATTATGATTTACATGCGGGATTGCGAGAAGTAGTGTTCTTCTGAATTTTGCGAGTTTTCGTTCTGCCACGCCCGTGTATCGCGCAGCGTCGCGCAGTCTGCAACGATACGCAAGTCTCTCGCGCTTGCTCTTTGCCGCCACATTGCTCATTGTCCGGTCTCGATCTCGCTCTCTTTCTTTCTCTCTCTCTCTCTCTCTCTCTCTCTCTCTCTCTTTCTTTCTTCTGTGGCACGTACGCACGTACGTACATTTACTTATAAAACGTCTGTGTGTGTGAGCGCTTGCGAAGCGAAGCCGCACACACGCAAAGGCGCCTATTAAAGCCTGAAATAACTCGCGGCGAAAGAGAGCGTATGCGCGTGTAACCGGCGTTACGTTCGCGTTTAACGTTGTACGTGCACGCGTTACACGCGTGATCGGCCGATCTGTCCCACGTTTTACCGCGGAAGCGGAATTTAAGCGATGTATCCCGTGCGAAAATCCGGAAAACAATCGGAGGGCGCGTGCGCGCTCGCGCGCGATCGCCTCATTAAGGAAGCTTCCTGCTGTGTTTTCCTCCGCGCAGCTTGATTCTATCGAACAACGTGCGATTACCTTCTGGTCTGACAGTGTTTCCGGATTTTCCGTTTTCTGCCCCCGGGTGTATAATGGAGCGATATAAACGCGCTCAGTTAACCGCGATGAAGAGCGTTAACCAACACCGACCGAACCGGGGGATGCAATTAAAGCGATCGGCGCGAGACCTCTCTTTTGTGCACTGCACGGTACGAAAATGGAGCGATCGGCGCACCGACTGTTGGGCGCGATTCCAAGGCAGTCACGGTGCTTCTCCGATACGCAAATAACGCGCATCGGAGAGCCCGCACATCTACGTCTCGAATTACAAATTAACAAGACGCTCTCGCGTACGTTCTGTGAACGAACATCATCAACCCCCGTTTGTGCACAAAGCGCGTGTCATGCTGTCCTAACGCGGTCATTGTCGTGTTTTTAATACGATATAATATCGAGGGATAGGGAGGGGAGGAAAGAAGGGCGCAGGATCACGATAGAGGATATATAACGGGGGCGCGGCAATATTAAATGTTTGATTTATCTCGGTCGAATTGTTTGAATTACATGATAACATATGGCTACGCCCAATTACTCCTCTCTTGCGATGCTATAAATGGTCGGTTGATTTTAATTAATTACATTATTGTGCCGTTCTTCGATTAATTCTATTGCACATCGTCCCTTTTAATGTCCCGCGGTATTATACATATATACATACATACATACATATATATAGATATATATAGATATATATACATATATATATATATATATATGTACATGCGTATCGAAAATTTTCAATGAAAATCACTCATGCTGAAGAGCATATTATTATCGGTTAATGATATGAAGTTTTCGTTGACACTAGCATAGCTAATATAATAATAATAACAATAATAATGATTTATACATTTTATAATGGATATATGAAGTTCGTATATTTTCGCAGTCAAAAACATCATTATTTCGACGATTTCGCATATTTTAAAAAAGTATCGCGTACGGTACTTCATATAATGATGCACGACTTTATATCTATTGGGTTATGATGCAAAAAATTATATGCCATTTATTATTATTGCGCAAGCACACACTGAAATAAATTATCGCTATCTGATTTGCACGATGAAATAGCTAGTAAATTTTAATCATTTGTTATCGAGTTCATTTTTGGCAGACGAAGGGAACATGTATCAGAATTAAATTATAAGGCCACTTTTTAACGCGAGACTATAAAGGGCTTTTCCTGGACATTTTTTACCGAACTATTTCATAAAATGCGGTGATATGTGAAAAAAGCTAAAATACTGTCGGCATATGATATAAAAAGAAATATTCGTACGATTTTTTGCTCTTCTGATGTTATAATCCAAAAGGACGCTAATTATTTCGGCCTTTTTGTTTTAGGTTTATTTCTCACACAAAGAATAAAAAAAAAGAAAGAGTTTTTCTATATATTACTAGTATTTTCTATATATTATATTATCTAGCTGTACTGTTTGCTTATTGCAATGTTAAAGAAAACTGTGTTTATACAAGAAAATAATAAAAAAACCCGTAGAGTTTTCTTATTATCAATGCAAGTTTGTGATTAGTGATTAATTATATCTATACAGTATCTATGGTGTTTCTGTAAATTTAGTAGTATGCTAAGATTTTATTAATTTCATTCTTTACAATGTTTATAATATTTGTTTTGTTTATAGTTTTGTTTATAATTATAGAACAACTTAAACATTTGTTTTTTACACTCACATTGCATGTTGCAATATTATACATGCTTTTTATACTGTATAGTCTTTATACTCTTCTTTCTGCATTCTTTTCTAGTTTGTAATATGATTATAGCCTAATCCAAGGAAGTATAACCTTCAGGACATTTCTATGAATCAGCTGATTCTATGGTCATAAATATATAAATATCTAGAGACGAAACGAGTGACTCAAAAAGTGATATCAAAATTTCTAGATCCAGTGAGGCATACTAATACATGTATATATGTATAAACAAGTTTAAAAAGTTGAATATAATCCTTCGATACAAGAACATACACTACTGAGACAACAAATAAATTAATAATTAATTTTTTAAGACATAGTTTAACGAGTTATTTTTGAATGTCAACAGGAACAATATTTGCTTCGTTTCGAATCGACTTCCGTTTTCTCACTTCGTATTCTTCGTAGACGCGAATTCGCAGGATTCTCGCCGAAAGGTCTTTGGTCGGGAATACGTGGCCCTGTGTCGAGTACGTACTGAGAAATAACCCCGCGTGAGTACCGAGAAATAACCGTCGAAGGCCGAAGAAGGAGCTAAAGAATAGTTGGAGTAAACCCGAAGAACGGAGCAACGAGCGACGTAGCGTGGCGCGACGTGGCGTCGGTAGTGACGGGGGGGAAAACAACACTCGGCTGCTCGGTGGCGCGGGCGTACTACGAGACGGAGTGAGGAGGGGGAGAAGTGAAGTGCGCCGAGTCTCGACAGTAGCGGCAGCGAGCAGTTGGCGGCAGTTGCGACTCGAGCGGCAAGTGGTGCGTGTGTCGTTCCGTTCCGTCCGTGATATACGTGTTTTTCGCGCCGCGCTCGGAGACGTGACGCGGAGTCGACTTCTTTTTTTTCGTTTTCCCTTTTTATTTCGCGCGGCAGATCGTCCGATCTACACACGAAAAGAAGCTGGTGTGTTGAACGTTGAATACACCGGTCGACGACGCGCTCGGCGGCTGAGTTGTGTTTTTTAAGTGTCAACTACACGCCACTTTGTTGTGCCAATCGTCAGTTTTCCTTCTTCCCCTCCCTCGTCTTTTTCATTTCTTCCCGTCGCACGAGGACCGGACGTATTTACGGAGCATTTACGGAAGGGGGGGTCTCCTTCATCGGCGTCTCTCGTGACGAGGAGAAGCAAGTTTCTTCTTCGGGGACTTTCGTGAGGCCTGTCTACGAGACGAAGAGGATAAACTCGGAGTAACTCAGTGCGCTTCTGTGTGACCGGTCGACTCTTCTTCTTGGGTAAGTCGCCATTGTCTGTTAGCATGCGTCGTCGATCCTCTCGCGATAGCGTAGCAACTTCACTCTGAATACTCCGAATTCGGACGCCCAAGCGACGCATTCTCTGTGTTTACAAAACTCGACGACGCTCGCCTGTATTTTATGTGTTACGTGCACTTTCTACACTTCGTCTATTCATCTCTTTCCGTTAGTGATGTATAACAATTCTACTTGTACGTTGATCTCGCAAGTAATCCGCGTGTAAAAGTTCAAATTCCATGGAGCAAATTTGTTTTTCTTTTCTCGCGTCTCGACAGACACGAAACGTCAGAAGTGTAGAAAACATAAGTGCGCGAATATATTTCGCGCTCTGTGTATGTATGTACATGCGTTTCGCATAGTTCTTCGCGCTGACTTCGCTCGTGTCTTTCAAATTTTAACTCGATCCGACTACACATCACCTTACGCTTTGAATCGTGCATCCGGTGTTCGTGTCAAATTATACAGAGCGCGCTTATATATAGGTGCAGTTTAGCATTTCTCGCTGCGCTGTGTTTAATCCGGTAAGTCTCGGTTAATTATGCGTTAAAAGTTTTACGGAACGCAAGGCAAATTGCGGAGCCGCGCCTGCACAAAATCGAAACGTAACTTCCTCAACAATCTTCTCGTAGTGCGATTTTTCTTGTATCATTTTTCGCGACACGTATTTAAAACGTGTAGTAGATTTGTCACACAGTTGCAATTTTTATATTTCTTTTTTTTTTTTGTTTTCTTCTTTCTCGACTGCAAACGTATACATGTTTCCATTTCCAGCGTATAAGCCGTAACGCTGAGAGCTAAAGAGAACAGAGAAATGGCTTATCGGCGCACCGTTAAGGGGTCCGAACACGGGACCGTTGTCTCTCGCAATTAGAAGTGCTTGAAGCGTGAAAAGCAACGTGCTGTGCACGCGGACGCGCCCCGGCCACCACCAGCGCGTTTATTCTCCGTTGTCACGTTGCGTCCCGGTTACCTTTTGTCATAAATAAATACACGCGCACGCAACTACGACGATATTGTCCGCCCTCCGTTTGTTCTCCCGGTGTGTTATTTTTCTTCTTTTTTTTCCGAGAGATAGTCGCGTTTTTCGCTTTCCTCTTCCTCTTCTTCCTCCTTTTTCTCTCTTCGGACGTGTTTTGTTTTTTTTTGGTGGTGCAGCCGAAGCGCCTGTCGATCTAAATCGTTTTTTCCGACAAGAACAATTTGCCGAACAAAAGTTCGATCCAGGTGACGCTGTAGGCTTTTATCGAGTAACGCCGCGAGTTGTACAGCGTACAGCAAAAGTCGAGTTTTGAAAGGAGGGGTTGACGTTTAGCAGAGTTTCCGATCGTGTCGGTCGAATTTGATGCGCGCGATTTTGACACGCGCGCGTGCAAGGCTTTACATGTGTATATATTTCTTTTCCGCATATAATGACACGATTGTGTGTTGCGCCTCGCGAGAAATTAGTTGGAAAAATCGTACAGCTGTAGATGCTTCGAAAGAATAATGGTTAAAAGTAATGGATAATTTTTTAACGTACAATAGAAAAAATCGAATTTTTATTTTATCACAATTTTCTATTCGGGCTTCCGATGTTTCTATTACACGAAACATTATAAAATATTTCAGCGCCAATAAATGTTGAATTTTTATTTTGTCCTGTAGCGCACTTTCAAAGTTAACTTTCTTCTTAAATTATTGATATTTTTGCAATCTTGTAAATATTAACAAAGACGTGTGTTTATACACGTAAACTTATTAAATATCTAAAAGTCACTAGAGAAATAAATCCGACAAGAAACGTCCAATCGTATACAAGCGTGTTTCTTTCTCGTAAAACTTTCATAAACTCGTACGGATAATTAAGACGAACGAATAATTAACATCTTGATTACTTTTGCGAGAGAAAAATCAATTTCTCTCGTCGAGAATTCTCTCGCTTTGCGATATTAACCGCATGTTTTGCGACATTGTGTACACATCGGGAACATCTTTATCATTGAGCCGCCAATAAAAACGTAATAGCGCCTCCTTAGGCCCGCGGTATATATATACGCAGGCAGCGATCTAATGAATGAAGACACCCCGGCTAACGAATACGAGCGCTCGTTCGTATACGGTTTATGAAGTTTTCTTGCGCGTCGTCGCGCCGTGACCACCAGCTTATCGTTTCCGAACATGCGTCGTTACGTTCGAGTCACGGGGCCCCTTCGGGCGACGAGAGAGCTCGGAACCGGTTTCGATCGGCGTTGTTCGGGTAGCCGGTCGGCCATGTATGTTGTACAAGAGAAGGCTCCGTGCGCGATTCGCCACGACTTTCTAAACTTCCGTCAAGCCCAGCCGCGATCAGCTCCGCTGCACTTTTATTTATCCGATTCCGTGACACACTCCGTTGATCGTTAAAAACCGCATCGACGAAAAATCCAAGCAGAATGACAAAATCGAATTTGTCACCACGGCGAAAACGTGTGTTAAGTAAGAGACATTTTTTGGAGGAAAGCGGGGTTCTTGTAATTGTGCGTTAATGATTTTTTTTACGGGTGTTGCGTAGCGATATTGATCAACGTGCAGTAGTCTCTCAGATATTATTCTTTAAAACAGAAATAAAACTTGCAACGAATGCGGTAGACATCTCGGAAAATCGATGTCTTGTATTTTTACTTGATGAGGTGCCGTTTGCTCTCGATGGATATTTACCGTGTTTGCAATCTGACAAGAGATACTACACGCTATCGCGTATTCTGACGTTGTATCGCCGTTATTAGTTAGTTTTCGAGGAATAGTCCGTCGCGAACGGTGCGCGCGACGGTGTCTTCGCGATTTCGCGGAAAAGGGAATATCGCGATAACGATTTCTTGATAAAGACGGAAATAGAGAGGGAGAGATTTAGTTTCCAGCGCGCGCCAACTATGAAATCTCATTAGTGCGCGGCGATGCCGGTTGCAACAATGGCTAATTAGGCGATATATCTGCTCGCGAAGTTCGGCCTCTCCTTTCTCTTCTCTCCGCAATCGTGACGAAGGGCGTAAGAAGAGATCGATCAGCGGGTATTATCCGCGAGTTTCCCCATTGTTACTTTCAACGTCAAATTGTAATTCTTTCGGCGGGCGAAAGGGTTAGGCGAGTTCTCTCCGATGTGTGTATGCTGAATGCGAACGCGAGTGGGTTCGAAGTTGGCGACCTTTCGGCCAACGCGTGGAATACGAAAGCCGGTCTAATGGCGCGGGTATCGTTCCGTGTATTCGCGCACCGTGACATTCCGCTCGTTTCTGTCCGTAATTACGGTCGCAATGCTGCGAGCATTTTCAAAAACATAAGCTCTATGGTACGTGGCTTAGTCACGATTTGAATTGTGATGATAATTTTGTCAACGTTTCTCCTAACGAAAGTTTTAGATCATTACTAGAAAGGAACTATGAGTTTATCAATAGATAAGATTATAGTTATAGAAAAATTTAAAGTAGATACTAGCTTTTTTCTTTTCGGTGTCAGAACAATTTTAAATCTAATGTTGAAATCTCGAGTTTTTTCTCATTCTTTTCTTGTGATCACGTCGACAAAAAAACACTTAAAAAAACATATGTACTTAATCAAAATTTGTTTTAAATACTTATTTTTTTCCGAAAACTCAAAAACTCGAGGAAAAATTATCAGAAAATTTTCACTCGTATAGGGATCGTATAAGCGCCGTGAACGTAGAACGGGTGCCAAATATGCGGATTCATATCGCATTTTGATCAACAACAGCAACAAATGAGATTCGAAAAGCGCAGCGCGGCGCAACGCTTTCGCTCGTAATTTCGTCAAGAACTTTATGAAAGAAATTTGTTATACGATGGACCGCGACGTGTGACTGTCATTAAACTCCTATTCATTTCCGTGAAAAGGGGGAGAAGAGATAAAAATGACACGGTTGTGCCCGCGGAAATGCGGCGTTCTCCCTCTCTGTGCGAGAAGAACACTTCCGCAATTTCGAGGGAGAGAAAAAGCACATCCCGAAACGCTTTACCGCGAAGTAGTCGCGCATGGAATTCAGGTTTCGAAATCTCTTTCCTCTTTCGTTGCAGCTCGTCTTTCTCGCGCGTTTTCGCAAGATAGCAGCCTCCCCTCTTCTTTTCCCTCCGTTTACACGTCGCGCTCGATATATTATTTTCCGCGCGCGAAACGATTACCGTCTTTCTCTCTTCACTTGACGACTTCCGACTGAAGTAAATTATTCAAAGCACGGCGTTGTCTGTCGCCGCTTCGCTTGACTTATTAATTCTTCATTAACGCGAATATGATACGCTTGCTACTCGGCAAATTACGTTATAACTTTTTGAACGAGCTATCGCGTTACTTTAATTGCGTCACCGCGGTGTCACTTGAAATTCCAATCGGCTAATACAAGAATTTTTGCCGCGGCTTCATTAATATAGTTCTACTTCTTGTTCACCGAGGTTTTAAACGGAGTGGAGGTTTTTTTAGCTTCAGTATTGCAAACAAATTTTCAGCGCAGTGCTGAACATAGATACGGAAATTTCATTATCCGAATTACTTTGTGAGTGATGTGGTTTGTATCAATGTGAAGTTGATGTTTCTCTTAGTGAGTTCTCGGTACACCAACATTTTGAATGAAATTCTCATTGCGACTGAAATTTGCGTCAAATAAATATACGGAGGTGAAGGATTCAAGATTACGAGTTCAAGAACAATAGTTTCTCACGAAACGTAGATATATAGATATCGATTTTATGGTTAAATGATGGGACAAGAAACGCGCGCGCGCACGCACAACACACATATACACGTGTATAAAATCCAGAATGTCAAGAAAACGGGTCAGGATTGTCTTATAAAATTTACAACTACAAACTGCAGAAACTGCAGCCTTGGTGGCAACGTTATATATATTGCTTTGCAAACAGTCCGAATAATGCTCTCGCATGTCACGTTTACACCTATATTCATACAATTACGTGCTATTCCCGGAAACTGACGAATGAAAAAAAAAAAAAAGAGGGAAACACGCACGCGATATTTTTACTCGTGTGTAATATTTAATAATGGCTTTCTCATTACCGGTTTTTGTTAAATTGCTGTTAATCACTTGCGTTATTTTACATTAATGCAGCTGATGCAAAATTAAAATATGTGCATAAAAAAACCACATTATAATATTTTTTGCGAAATGTTTTTTACGAAGAGAAATTTTTCAGTGAGAGCGGTTAAAAGTAATCAGCGAGTGAATAGCTGGTCTAAAATTATGCAAAACAAATTTTCTAAAATTATATTAATACTATTATATTTTATCGTGTATCGCGATCAAGTGTCGCACGGAACAATTCAACGTTGTATTACCCGCTTCCTGGGCTATTATACATTCACGACGGAAGGGTTAATAAAATATTTGTTGTTGCGCCGACGGCGAAGGTTGACGATTGTAATTTTGCGACATTAATATTTTAACTCGGCTGTGTATTCAAACGATCGCGCTATTTTACGGCATCTCTTCCTAATAGGTTTCGCTTAATTTGATGCTTTTAGCGCCTAGTGTGTTTATTTCGCCACAGAACATAATCCCGCGAACTCTCCGCGAAAATAAACATGAAATTTACATAGTCGTTTCGAGGGCATTAACGAACAAAAAGTTTCCAACTTTTTGAGCGCAAAAAAGGGCTCGCTTTCGTGTTTTTTTACCTTTTTATTTTGCAAATAAAATTATTGATTTGAATTGCGCGCACACAAATAAAAAGAGCACGCCGATAATTCTGATTGACAGAATAATTAATATAAAAACGCGTAACTAGCCTGGCGGGTTTTCGACTTCGTTTGATGGACGCGACGAACTTATTTCGCGATCAACTTAATAATCCGCGAAATTGAAACACCTGTTAAGAGGGTAGGAGATAACGAAGGATTAATGTCCTTGGTCACAGCTGATACTAGTGGCCCTCGGCATGCGATTCATGCAATTCTCTCGGCGCCGGGAAGAGAAAGCGCACGGCTCGTGCGCCGATGAAAAATACAACTCGCTGTCTCTCGTCGAAAAACTTCCTCCGTGAATTACGAAGCCACCTAGACAAAACAATGCGTTTTTGTTTTGTCTCTTTCGTTTTTTACGTTGAACACACTGCTGATGAAGAAAAGCAGAGGAGACTCGGAACCAAGCCAAGCGCGTATTTATAGGACGCTGAATAAAGCGTCGCGCGAATCCGTCTCTCCTTCTTGATTCTCGATTCGACGTCTTGACTGGCAGAAGTGGGATAAAAAATTTTTTCTTTATTCGAGAGACAGGTAAATCCTTTTTTTCAGTCATAATGGAAATTCCGTTCATAAAAAAAAAAAAAAAGTTTTCGTACAGACAATTCGCTGAGAGAGAACATCGATATTCCATACCGGTCAAGAACTTGCTGTAGAAAAAAAAATAATGTGAATAATGGAACAGTCTGCGAATCTGCATTTACAACGCGGCGAGAATTTATACGCGATACAGCTATAAAAAAAAAAAAAAAACCATACACGCACACACATACACATAACACACTTGGCACTTAATGCCTCTGTCGCGAGAAATTAAGTTATTTCGACGTATCGGGAAAGCGCAATTTTTTGATATTTACGACAAAGAGTGAGAGCATCCATCGTTTGTCGGGCTCGGGTGTAATTCATAATTCAACGTACGATAACAAGTGGCACTGCGAGCACACTTTTCTTCGCCGACAGTTTAAGCGCCGTTATAACGCATCGAGTTATAACCCGCGCACGAAGAACTTGGCGCATGCTATTCTGTTATTACTGTGTGTGCACACTATTATTCTAATGCACGGAATGTACAGCACGTTATTCCGTTACTAACCCGAGTGTATCGTATTATTTAACGTCGGATTGTTGTATTATTTCAACGATGTCCGATTGGCGTCATCGTCGAACACGTGGCGCTGTTATAAAAAATGAGCGATCGCGCATGTAAAAGTTTCACCAGCGAACGTATACACACACGTATATTCACGTGCGATAAAAACGATCTATTTTTTGTACGTCCAGTAAAATATCTATTTTTTTTGTGCAGTTAATGAAATTATAATTTGTATTTGTTCCTGGCGCTGTGTGGTGACATGAAAAAAAGCGGATTTCCTCCACGTCTTTTTCAATTCGACATATGTTACATGAGCGAATAATACATATTCGGCACACTTTCGATGTTGACGTGAAAAAACTAAATATTTTCGACTGTGTGTTCCGCGTTTAATCTCGTTCAGACTGACGAAATTGCATAAAGAGACAGAGAATATAGGGAATGAAAATTGAAGTTGATCTCTTCCCGTAAAAAAGTGACTCGAATTGTCGAAAATAGTCGCACTTTTGATTCGATGCGGTCACTTATGTCATATCAGATTAAATGAGGAGTCGTGTGACTGTTACCAATTACCGCATTATTGCTCTTATTTTTGACGCGTCCTTGTGCGCTCGCCGAGCGGCTATATATACACACGTCTACTTTCTCATCAGTTTCGTCAATTTCACTCTCATCGACCGAGTTATACAGATATTGCTCGGGGGAGACGGTGCGCGTTTTCCGACTTTCAAATCTGGGAGGATCTCACGCGTGCCTGAGATTCCAACGTCGATGCCCTCTTCTCTCCATCGAACAAGACGTCTCATGCCTTGCCTTTTCTTTCACTCGCCGTCTTCGCGCGGTGTCCGATTACTGTTTCCGTTTCACGATCTCTCGCGTTCCTCATCTTTGACTCCGTTATCATCCGGATACAGAACGCTTATCGGGACGAATCAATTACGCTTAATCTCCAATGTCTAGAAACTCGATATCGAGATGTCGCGCGAACAGAAAACTTTTTATTTTCTTCCGTAACAAAAAATAACTATTTTGTATCTTTTTATATCCCACGTATACCGGCGACTTCTATCAATCACTTTCTTAGAACGTTCATGTGCGTGTATTGTATGTATACATATATATATACATATACACACACACACACACACACGTTCTGTATCTTTTTATATATGTTATGGTCAAAGCCTGAAGCACAGGCGATCCTAGGATTGATCAATGCGCGTAGCATGGTCAAAGCTCGAAATAAAGTTTTTAGCATACTTTTTAATGTACGCTATTATCGCAGTGACATGTTATAGATTAGGTTGAGTTAGGTTTTTATAGAAAAGGAGTATACACGTGTACGATAGTATGTGATACAAAGGAAATATTTTATACGTCTCAAATGTCCTTTCGAGATTTGACGTTCCGCGCATTGACCAGTCAATTCTAAGACCCCTCGTGTTTCGGGCTTTGATCATAACATACATATTACAGCTAGAAAGATAAAGTTGCGTCATTTTCCTTCTTGGAACGTTAAACGATTTTAAGATCTCTCAACGCGCATCTTACAGAGCGTACAGAGTTCACGCGCTAATATTTTTAGTCTCTCTCGAAGTTGAAGAAGTTAATAGAAAGACAGGGCGGTATCGATTCCGAAGGATGATGCGGCAACGACGACGACGGTGTTATTGTTCGAATCGTCTTCGTATTTGATTAGAATTTCCATTATGGCATAGCGCGGCAGCGGGTTTTTCTCTTATTGCGATCTCCTATTCGATCTTGGTGAGAGAACGGGTCGAACGAACGAATGAACGAGCACGACTATGCGAGTACTACCACCGGCTCTGTCATCGGTTCGCCAGAACGCTCGAGTGTGGAACGGGAGAGAGAGAGGCCAGGGGAGGTTATTACCTCTCAAGGAGTAAAGAAACCTGGCGTGGGCCAGGTACACTCTGTGGAGAAATCCTGCGGTGCGGACTTGTATACAGAGTGTTCCGAAAGCACTCGATGTTATTCCCTTTCACCGGTGATTCTCTCTCTCGTCGTCGAAGTTTTTTAGCAAAAACGGAGCGTCTGTTCGAGACATTAATCGTCGCATTGTCCCGCGGAAATGTTTGCTAGTGCGCCACATTATTCAGGACATCCTGTTGCGAAACTCTTTGTTTTTTTCTCTCGCGGCACCGCACACACGATTAAGTGACGCGGCACGCACAAAATATGATAATTCGCGCATGAATTTATTACGCGTCCGTGACTGAGCGATTATCGGCAGGCGTACAGGTTGCTCGTACGTAATTGCGTGATATATAGATGTATATACAAGCGCGAATATGAAATTATGACGTACGCGGTGAACCGCATACCGCGTGCATGAAAGCTATAACGATGAGGTACGTGGCGCGCTTACATTTGCACAAGTACAATCCCGACGCCGCTCGTTTCGCGACTTATAATACGCGCAAGCAAGGAATGCAATTTACGGCGCGATATGATAAAACTGTATTAAAGCCGTACGGCTTGTCTCTGTCTTTTATCTACACGTGTTAGATTCTTTTATCGCGGAACTCGAGAACGGTCGATCTTTTCCTTCGTCTCGCGATTCGCGAAACGTTAAATTATTTTCTCATTTTCGTGGCAGTAGAATTTTCGTAATGAAAATGTTACATGTGTGAGTGACTGGTGCGATGGACGAGGTGTGGACTGTAAATAATACAAAGTGTGCACGATTATATTATATTTTGGGTCACGGAAGAATGCCGCACACGCCGTTTCCCTGCGACTATGCGGGATATGCGCGATGGTGCGTATCGACCGCATATTTGTGTCCCCCGATGGGTCGAAATTAGTACGTTAGCAGTGATTAATTTTAATTGTCGTCCATTAAAATAAATTGCTGAATTTCCCGCCATTGTTTCAAACGCATTCCGACTGTTTGCGATATCCGGCTAGCGAGTCCACGCGGAATGAGACGCGTATCTGATAAAATTTGCGCCGTGCATGCAACACACGACATATGTTTTTTTTTGGTCATGTTTTGTTTCTCAACAATTGCTTTTTCGTAACTAGTTTGGATGTTTTAAGTAGTTTAGCCGACAATTAAGAGATAAAATATCGATCGTGCTGGAAATGCGCTTTGTTTGGCAAATTGAGAAATAAGTGAAAACCACACTTTCAGCATTAAATTAAGTAAACTCTGCTGGAAAAAGAAACGTTCTTAGCTTATTTGCAAAACGATACGATCGATACAAAAGAAGCGAAAGCGAATCCTGAAAATATTGAAATTTTGTACAACTTGTCACGGTTTACCACGCTATATTGCTATACACAACACGGCGTGGATATACAGCAAGAAGGATTTAAACGCGCGCAGAAAAGTCTCCGTCGACTTTCACGTTGCTTTATTACGCGTAATTGGTTACTGCATTCGTTCCACGGAGTTTCACGACACTGAGCACGTGAATGGAACTTGCGTAAATCCCTTACGCAAGTCCCGATTCCTCCCCTGAGTTAGTCCGCTCGAGCGGAATGTTTTCGGCCACGTTACGTTCCCAGGCGTACCCGTGTGAAGATTCGTTTCCGGAATAGACGGAATTTGCAAATCAAATTCAACTAAAAAGACCGCGAGGTAAAGGGGAGCTTTAAGACAAGAGACCAGAAAGAGATACGCAGTTATTGGAACAAGTAATAATAATTTTATATTTCTTAATAAATATTCATGAAACGAACGTTGCGAAATATTTATTTAAAAGGAGTAAATCCACGGAAAACGTCTGTCACTCTCAACTTTCGAAGATGTTTGAAACAGGATTTCGTCTTCCTCCGTTATATCCCGTAAATCGATAATGTTGTCCGATGATTAAAACATTGACGCGTGTTTCGCGTCCGTGTGATTCGCATACACGGTGCTTGTAAAAAAAAGATGTATGCTAATATAGAAGGATTTAACCGGCGCGGCAGCCCGGAGCTTGTTTGGCTCGCGGCGTTTAATATTGCTGCAACGACACATGTGTGCGCAGTTTGCACGAAGCGTCCGGGGCCATTGTCGCCGCTCGTAATCGAGGAAACACGCGTAAATACTGATATCGCTGAACTTGATATGCCGGCGAGTGTAATCTATGCGCTTATAGCCGGTCCGCGAATATATCGGCGCGCAAGCGGGAATAGATATCGATGTTACCTAAATACAACACAATCTAGAGAGGAAAGCTCTAGCCAACCTTGCTACTGCATGCACGCGGCGGCGTGAGGCTCGAACGTTAAACTTTTCCCTCTAACCACCTTGCGCGCAACACACACACACACACACACACATACACACGCGCGCGCGGGAGGGAGAGAACGAGAGAGCTATGCAACTCTCTCACATTCCAACAGGTGCGAAACGCGTCACTGCACTTCGGCAGAGGGAAGACGCGCTTTTATCGCGCGCAGAATGCAGAATGCATAGGTCGCGCGATGAAGGCGGGGGACCACGACGATGTTTGCGTGTGTATGTATCGTGAGCGCGCGTATATGGAAACTGTGAGAGGAAGGAAATAGTTTTGCGGGGGCGAGCGAGCGCCGCAAATCCCACTCTTTGTATCCACCGGCACGGAAAATTCGTGAGACTCGCACGCGCGCGTGCGCGCGCTAATCCCGCGAGTTGTTGCCCGTAAACGAATCCCGCTTCGATACTTGGTGCTCGCACGCTGAAAGGACGGGAAATACGGTGTATTTTTCACGAAACACGATGGAACGACGTCTCTTAAACGCGATAGAAATCGATCTCCGACTCCGCAAACGCGTCCTAAATTTAAGAGGATTATTTCTGACGAGAAAAAAAGTCGATAATTCGATTTTGAAACGCGAATAAATTGTTGAATTGTTCGCATCTTTCTCGTCACGTCTCTGATGATGTGAGTCCACGGAATTCTTAACACTCGGTAAAATCACGTCGCGTGTCGAGTAACACGCGTTTCTTCATTGATATATATTCACTTTGTGCGAGAACGAGATTTTTATATGTATTTATATGTATAATTACGTGAATCGTGAAAGTCAACTAATTGCGAGATTTTAAATTTCAAGAATTTGTGTTCGCGTGATGCTATTTTCACAAACGTTTCAATATAGCTATTATTCGCGAACAAAGCGTTAATTCCAAAATATATTTAAACTCATACGGCTTTATTTTATGAGAATGTAATACATTCGTTACTGTAAAAAGTAATTAAAAATTACATCGACATCCTTTGATGGCTTTGCCGCGATTGTGTATAATTTTTTTCACACGTATATATATATATAAATACATAATTGAGTTACTTAATAATACAGGTTTTACGCGTATATATATAAATATATATTTTCGGAAACACAACATCCGCTTCTTTACGTCGTATTCATATATTTATTGAATTTTGAGTTTCTGCGTGAAATATTTCAGTTAGCTTTCATTAGCTTTACATATATTCGCGGAAATATACCGCGCTATTGTTTGACGGAATATTTTTCAGCTTATTGCCGGTGGATTGCAACACGGTGTGTATGTGTGTGTGTGTGTGTGTGTTTCTTTTCAGAGACCATTTATCCGCGCGGAGTTTCGTGCGAACATCCGTCGCTAAAAACATTTGATCGCGTACATACGCAAGTGTTTCGCTGTCATTTGACGACGGTGGCGTGCACCACGTGATTCCGGCGCATTTGCGTCACAATGGCGCGTATTAAAAACGCGCAAACGACAAACAATACCGTTTTTGCGGATAACTTACGTAATGTACCTCGCATATCTTTATCGATTCCTCGAAGCAAATGTGCCTTTAAATATTTATGAATCGCAACAGTTTGTTCGTTAAACAGCGATTAGAAAATATTTGCCTTCGTAATCACATTATGAACCGAACTGCCATTTTGCGCGAGGCATAGTCCGTTTGCACGGATTATATCAACGGATTACATCAGCGCGGATTATATCAGCGTAAAACACGACGTCACAAATCCCGCGTCTCATTCTCTAATCTCACAAAGAGTCGGAGTGTTTTAGGCATATAATTTATTTATCCAACTTGTTGCATTGGCGCGCGAGCACAAAAACAAAACGTTTCGGACTTTCAGTTTGTCTCCGCAATTAATCAACACCGCGCGCGTTGCATCTTTACAAAAATAATTTTACAGTTGAATGTAATAAGTTTGCCGAGGTTTGCATACAACGAGGACGGAATCTCTCGCTGTTGTGTGTTTTCAATATAGACCGTGCCCGTCTCTAAACTTCCATTGACCAGCCGAGTCGTCGATCGTGACGTTCGTGGCACGAACGTCGTGCGATGCGGCGAACGGTCAATTTGAGAACCCGCTACGTTTATGCTACGGAGTGTACGCGAGCGAATGGTTAGCCTTGAAGTCGAGTTTGCGAGTGTCGAGGAGAGACTCGTCGATGCTTTCCACTGTCTCTCTGCGTTCGGAGAGAGAGAGAGAGCGAAAGAGAAAGAGAGCTCGAACTTACGTTCGTGCGCGCCTCCGTTACGCCGACAACCCTCGTCGTAAAAACTGAAATAGGACCTACGCTATTTGTATGGAAAAGGGTGAATGACCAAGTCTAGTTTTATATATATCTCGCGAGAGTCGATGTCGAGCAAGCATTTGAGGACCAGAACCGATTTTCCACGGTGATTTTACAAAGTACTCCGTTCTTGCGTGACGATTTCGTCGATTTCTCCTTCACGACACGAATAATTTTAGTTGTAATGATTTTTTATGCAAAGTACGTTTATTTTGTTCTTTACGTTGTACACGTGACGTTTTTTTGACATGAAGTTAAATCGTTCATATTTTCAATCGCGAATTCGTGCTGGAAAAGATTCGAAGCACTAAAATCGGGAATGGAGCATTAAATTAGCATCTAAATAGCATTTAATTCCGGTATAGGTTCTATTTCAATCTTTCGTGTGGCGGGTTCGCCAACTTGATAGAGGTGTAACATGGGCAGTCGCGACGCTCTTTCGTCCTGCACGTTTCTCCCGATACTCTCTATCGAATATCGATATGCATAGCGTCAAGATATCGGACTTTCTCTTCCATTTTTTTATTCTTTTCGAATGGTGATGCGCGTGACACGAAATATGCGAAGCGTTTCTGGTGCCACAGGCTCTTTTAAAATCAGGTGACAAGCGTATTTGAGAGATTTACTTTTGTCAGATAACAATTGTGTCATTATCTTCTAAAATGTTTTGCTGCAACACTCAAGATATCATGTCAAGAAGTGTTGTTAGAAACTCACGGTGTACTAAAAAGCGCGTAAATATCAGAGACGAGAGTTTTATTTGTTCAGAAAATGTACGCACCTTATTTCTTATCGGGCCGGCGAGAAAAAAAATTAAGAGATGTCAAGAAGGTGACGAAGATCGATGACACATTGAGAGTGGCGAAAATTGTTAACATGAAGAAACTCTTCCCGATAATGAGACTGCGGATGTTTGTTCCGTCATATCTTATGACTGCCATTTGGTCTGCTGCTGTTTGTGTTCTCTATCTTGGGGACTAGAATTATAATATTTTATCTACCATTATCTTTGCTTCTAAAAATGGTAGATAAAATTAGGAGCAAACTAAAATAAACTGTAAAGTTTTATATATAATTGAATAAGAAAAGATATATAATTGATAAGAACCATAAAGTTATATGGTTCTTATTAATTTTTTATACTGTGTTTCACAAAAATACTCTTTCAATTATAGAAATTGATAATAACGCGATTGATATAAAATATAAATAATATATTGTGACACTAAAACTAAAAATATGAATAATAGCTTATTGCGCAATATAGCGCGTCATAGAATATTAAGCAAAGACACAATGTTTGAGGAGACAAGGCGAATGCGCTGTCGCGCGTATCTCGCAGAGACGGCATTCCGAAATTTCGCACTGTGTGTAACCGATAGTTTGCATCCATCTGTCTAGACGCGAAATTGCCTATAGCGACGTACGTGTAAATTGCGCTGATCTCGGCCAAGTTTCCCCAAACGCCGCGGCAAAGTTGGGTATACGTCGGTTATTACTTGGGCATCTACTTTAACGTGTTTACGCCACAGAGACGCCTCCGAGAGGTTGCGGTATCTTCATTCGAGTGCTGCTTCTCTATGTATCACGCGCGGTCAAAACACGCGATACGAATTTTCATGATGATACATCCCGGCGCGTCGTTAATTGTCAATCAATTTTGCTGTTAATTCGCCGCGGAACGATATTGTCGATTTACATAACAATTGTCATTTTTTTTCTTATATCACAAATACGATAAATTGGGTCTTCTTTATAAGCTTTAAAAAGGCGTATATTATATATCTCATTGAAAACTCATTCTTTCATCGTGTCCTTCCACTCGATTTAGCTTAATGTTTTCCGAGTCGCGCCACTTCGCTCTATTAACTCCGCGTTTTAAAGAACCGTCTTCAAATACACACACTCTTTCTCTCATTTCTTACACCAAGAGTTAAAAATTCAATTCTAATTGGCTTGGCTTTCCCTTGATACCGCGCGCGAAAAGTAGTTCTCGCGATTTTTCTCCGCGGTTACGATCATCACAGCGGCGAGGCGAAAAACTTGGCGAAACGACAGGCGGATTAGACGAAGCGTGGAGATTAAGTGAGCGCACGGCTCTCTCTCTCTCTCTTCTTCTCTCGGGTGCGCGCGAGCAATGAACGATTGCAAGTGCTCGGATGAAAGAAAATGAGCGACGGGGGAGGGAGAGAACCGTTAGACGTACTTGCGGTCGCTATACGGTCATTTCCGGTCTTTTAGCCACGGATCGTCGTTTCGGGAGAGAGAGAAAGATATGCTCTCTTCGCGCTCCGACGTGCAGTGTGTACACACTCGGCAAATGATCCGGGCGATAGCCCAGTGCGCTCCGCTAAAAAGCCAGATATAATATATCAAAATCGAAAGTTTACGTGTTTATGGGAAGAAAAAGGGGAAATAGTGTCAGAAAATAATGCGTAGCATTCTTAGAGATAAAATATATTACAGAAGAGATAAAATACACAGAAGATATACTTATACACTCGATACTTGGACTCTCGATTGAGTCAACATACTTTTGTACTCGTAAAATAGTTGTGTGATAAAACACAAATACTAAAATATGTAGCGTTTCTTTAAAAAGAAAAAAAAAAAAAAAAAAAAAAGGTTGCGATGAGTTTTTAAAATAAAACTTTGTAATTATACATATAAACTAATTTAAAAGTAAATTGTAGCACATATTCCGCTTGATTGATTACTTTCGTAGTAATTAAAACGAGCAATTTAGAATGGTTGAAGAAGTGATTCATAAAAACGTGTGTGTATACTGTAGTCGATGAGCAAATTGCTTTATCAACTCTCTTGAGATAACGAAAAGATAAAGTCAAAATGTCGCGGCACTTGATCCGCGTATTTCACCTCGAAATTATATTTTCAGCGAGTGACTTTAAAACGACTCCGCAACTACTCGTGATTAGGCTAAACCTTCGTCGCGTCATCACGACCCCGGAAGCTCGCGAACTTATAGCTCGCGACAACGCGCAACGCGCTAACAACGTAAATAAGTCGCCCTCGTTACAACCAGTTTACAGTTGTCGATACAAACTTGCCGGTGTGAAATACACGAGTTCGCAGATAAAATGATGAAAGTTCGCTTTGCATCATGGTGCCGTTAACCGAAAGCCTCCCACACACATATGCCGTTCGAATCCCGTACGGTTCTGTCATGCTTGATTATATTTTTGTTTCTTTCTCTCTCTCTCTCTTTTTCTCTCTCTCTTCGAGACTTTACGTCGAGTCTCTAAATTAGGCAATAAACAAGTCTATTCTCTTTCGAAGTGCATGAAAAACTTTTGATATTCAAATTTATTGCGTGAGTCACACCCGTGGGTTTTAAAGGTGATATCAAAGTGAGTGAAAGATACTGACATATCTTTGAAGGGAAATGATAAGAATGTAGGGCTTGAAGTGCAGTTCTCTCCTCTTTGAAGAATGATCTCAATTCCCTGCAGCATTTTCTTCTCCCAGTTTTTATCTTTTCCACCCTCACTTATTCGCGCGCGCGCGCACACACACACGTGTTCCTCGTCAGCTGGCTTTTAGTCTTCTATTCCTGTTTACCTGTTCCAGGTAGAACACTGTGTATATAAGGTGTTTTAGAAATAATGTGTTTACTTTTTTTATATAAATAATGTGTTTACACTCTTTATGTATTAAATAAATAAAACTGTAGCTTAGAAACACTTCGCAAACTAAAGTTAGTTGGAACACGAATTAATTCAAAAGAGAAAAAGAGAAATATAATAATTGACACCAAAGAAAAAAAGAAACAAATTCGCAGAGGCACAGAAACTCCGGATTTACTTTAAATACGAAAGAATTCCGTGAAGAATGAGATTTAATATACCGAGAATATAATTTTTTCGAGCAACGGGGGTTGAATTATCCTGGCGATAAAAATTTTAAATTACGGTTAATATGTAACGTTGAATACTAAGAGATTTTGGCGGATTAAATTTCAGTAGGTTACTAAATCTTCCTTTTCAATTAATTTCGCCGGGACTTTATTTTAACGGACTAATTTCGTTTCGAACTTAATTACCAAGATTTAAGCAAGCGAACGGAAACCACTGCCGGGGATCGTTACCGCGGGCGAAAATAATCCGCGAGCGGACTATCCACTCGTCACGGACATCTGACGGGTCCGTTTTTTACACGGTACACCCTGTATGCACACCAGCTGGCGCGGTGCGCTACCCTCTCTCTGTTTCTTACACACTCGACGGTTCTCCCCCAAAGCGGGGGCCCTCATGCTCGTTCGTTTTGTCTTTTTCTCTCTCTCTCTCTCTCTCTTTTTCTCTTTCCCTTCCCGGCCTTCGTTTTTTCCCTCGATTTAACGGCTGCATGCGCATCGCGCTGCAACTACGAACCGCATACGTGAAGCATCGTGCGCTGAAAAGCGGCTGATTTTTGCACGCGTGTGCGCTCGTCCGTGATGAACGCGTTTGTGTGTATGTATTCTCTCACACTTACCTTTAGAACCCTTTGAAATCGGACGCACAATCGTCTCTCGTGAGGTATTAACCATATACCTTTGAGATCAGTATCAATGGGTATCAATCGATATGATTATTGTGAAATTGAGGCTTTTATATCAATTGTATCATTTATTTTTTTCTTCTTGAACTTTGACTCTTCTCGAAATATCTTTTTAAGTATTAATTAATATCGAATGTTTGTCGAAGAAATATTATTTTCGATTTTAATTCGGGAAAAAAACAGAGCGTTCCTACTCGTTAAAAAATATCAGATTGATCAGAAAGTTTATTTTTTTTCTTGATTAATAGACAAACCATACGTGAGGAGAAAGCTAACGATTGTTTTGATCAACTTTAATAGGTTTTCATGCGTTACACATACAGAAGCGACAGTGCAATTATCGATTTCACGTTCCCATGTGCTTATTGTCGAAATGCTAAGTCTGCGCGGATAAATTACTTAATGCGGAATTATCGGAGAACCGCGCTATTCGCCGCTATTTAACAATACACGATCAATCGTCGTGTAATATTCAGCGCGCGCGCAGTTAACAGATTTCAATTATAACGTCCGATCGATTGCGCGCTGCGTTATTCGATGCGTTTGCTGTCAACAATGGCGTATACGGCGCGCAGGCGGAAAAACAATCTTGAGAACAAAAGCTTTATTTGATAAACTCCGCGCTACGAGCGCGGCTTTAAAAGTCAATTTGTTGTGAATTAAACCTCTTTCTTCTGTCGAAAATGTTATATATGTACACAAAATTATATACTAGTATGTATTCTACAAATATGTATTTTATTTTTCATTGTCTTGTGAGAAAACAAAATTCGAAAACTTACAGAAAATTGCAGTCGCTTCAGAAATGTAGAAAAAAAAGAAATCGAATTATTTTCAGTTTGATAATGATCCCCCATTTTCATTCGTGGTAATCAGAGTGTTAATCGGAAGCAGTTTGCCAGACCTCTCCCGGTCTGTTCCAGTTAGCGTTTTCACGCGAGAACACCGGTCCGCGCCTCGAAAGTTACCGTCTCCGTGCTTCGAGACACCAGTAGTACATACCTATGCAGTCGACGTAGCGCGCCCAACTTCTCTCTCGTGCGAATATTCGATTTGCGGCCTCGATGCCCCCGGGCGATCATGCACCCTCGAGCGCGCATCAGTTTAAATTCAGCGGGAAGAAGAGCGGGTGACGCGCGCGGAGTCCACGATTACAGGCAGGCGTTGTAACCTACGTTATACGATAACGCACGCGGATCTCCCACGACCGCTCCGGGGGACGGAGAAACGAAGGGGAGAGAGGGATGTGCGGCAAGGTACCGAGGATTTGTCCGACCGTATGAATATTCAGGGCTCGCCTTCGCGGCGATGAAAATTCGATTGCCCCGTAGCTACGGGGCTCTCCGACATATAGCGTGTCGCAACGCGACGATGACGACGACGACGACAAGGTGGAACGTACACGATTCTCCTTCCTTCCCGTCGCGTCTTTGTGCTTCCGTTCGGCACAAACGCCTCCGTGTACAAGAGTCCCCCCGTTCTGATCGATAACAATCGTCCGCAAGCGTGAGGCACTTGGAACCAGACGGTGTCTCTCCTCTTCTTCCTCCATTTCTATATCTTGCATGCGGCCCGTCGATATGACAGTGTTTTCTGATATATTGGAGATGATCAGGCGCAGTCACGTTTAACGCGACGTAGATACAATATTTCTTTCTGGTATGTATAGTGACAATATACCTTTCTGATAAAGAGATAGACTCGACATGCCGTATATTTTTCTATTATTTGGTCACGGCGTCACGAGATGAAGGAAGAGATATTGGATCATATCCTGTCTTTCAATCGAAAGTGTACGACTGTAATCGCGAAAATCGTTTTAATGACATACTTTGACGTCTTTAATATCGCGGATAATCGTTGCCACGTCTCTCGCAGATTCGGCGGAAGCCGCCGTGAGAGCTATCGCTCGCTCGCGAGAAAAGTATCGAGAATCGTTACAAGGTTCTTCGAGCGCTCTCTCGAAATTAATTGCCGCCACGCGAAGGTGGGAGGGAAGGCGATTCTCGGAGGATTTTTTGTCGAGCTCCCGCGACGCGCGCGCTCGGGTTTTGTACGAAACTACGCTACGACCATTCGGTGTCGTGTAATTTATGTGAAATCATATATTACAGTCACGCGCCACGTTCGTCGTATTTACGTTTACAGTGCGACGGTATAACGGCCGCATTATGCGACACGTACACCCGCACCTTATGCTGCAAGCCCGTAATGAACTCATCGAGTCCGACGAAAAAAAAGTTAATGACGCGCTATTTCAGAAGGATCTGAATAACACCGCGCAAGCGGAAATGGGGCAATTATAGTTCGGTGTCGTTTCTGCGGAAAAATTTTACGACGCCTCCGCCTTTCATTGTTCCGCGAACGCGACGATGCTCTTTAGGTTACGCTACTTTTTACACGAACAACGCAAACGCAAAAAAAAAGGGAGAAGAGACGCTATGAAATTCCAGGATGGGATCTCGTAATTTCGCGCAAATTGGGAGCGATGTCAAGTTTAAGTTTAAAACCATTAGTGTCTTTTTTTTTCTTCCGTTCGCGCGGGTACACGTTTTAAACTTCTTCGGGTAATTATTCCCTCGGCAATTTTTCAGAGTATCGCGAAAATTATTCCGAGAATAATTCTCTCTCGTTTGATTGCGTTATAACGAGAAACGTGGGTTGCCTTTAAGCCCTCCCATCAGGGTCTAAGTAAAACAGTGTACAACGAGCTGTGTACACGCTTGGTTATCGTGCGGTTGTCGTAAGTACCGTTGGTGCGGAACGGCTTAAGAAATGAAGCCTCGCGCGCGCGACGAACATCATTATATCAGCGCCGTCGTCGTCGTCGTCGTCGTCGTCGTCGCAGCTTGCATATACAATCTCAGCTGTTATTATTTCTATAACGGTCGTAGTGTGTCACGGTCATCAGGAAAACTGTAAATACCACTCTAGAAAAGTGGAAAAGTTGAACTCGCGAAGACAAGTATAAATAGTTGCGCGAAAAAGTCGCGAGGACAGATTTTAAGAATACAGAAGACCAAAGTTTGTTTTGCTTTTTATTTGCTTTATACACTCGCTCGAAGAGAAATGATAAGTAAGAAACGGCAAATTGCTTTGCCGCCCGCTTCCGAACAAACTTGGATGGCCGGTTGGTCGAAGGTTCAAAAGAGTTAAGCTCTTAACGCACGAATTTCTTTTAGTTTTTCTGCGGAAAATAATCACATTTGTCTTTTCACTTTGCAATCTATATATGATAAAGCAGATTAACTTAATATAACAGAAAAAGATGAAAATAAAAAGCCCGGTGCAATTTAAATATTAACATTCATTGAAACACGCGCGGCTAAAATTCTATCGGTCGGAGTGGGAGAAACGTGTGCTCACGAGAGGGAAGGGTAAAGTAGAGAAAATTCCTCACGACGCGAAAATCAGCTTAGTAAAGCAATATAGCGAACGGCAAAGTAGCTGGCGACGTTCTATAAAAGGTTAAGACTTGAATGCGTCCCAGGAAGCCGAAGGCTTTTAAAAGTCATACGACGCCTTTGCGGTCGACACCCTCTCGTATACGGGGCTTTGTGCAGAAGCTTCAGGTGCACGTGTACATACTGTCTGCACAGTATTGCGATTCTCTCTCTTCCTCTCTCTCTCTCTCTCTCTATCTCTCTCGCACATCACATAACTATTTCTATACTCATTTATTTCATCGCAATGCCGGTTGCAATTTTCTCGCCATTCGTTTATTGGATTGCGGGCTCTCACGGCGTGGACGACGATATATCGATCTGTCGTCACTGTATCTCGTCGCAATAAGATGAATTTTGTAGCGCGCGAGTGCACTGGGACGGGAGCAAAAGGGGAAACTCTCTCACGAAGCCGTGTGACGATGGCCGGGGGGATAGAAAGGAGAGCAAAAGGTAGACTAAGGTCGCAAGACGATGACGTTAAAGGGTTGAGAGAGCTGCGCGCGCGATTTCGATAGCTTTCTTTCACGGCGAAGAAACGGTACCGACGACGACGGGAGATAGAATCACATCGACTTTTCCGCGGAAACGCAGAAATTCGAGAGCGCTCCAAGAGCTGTGCCTTCCATAGCACGGCGGTCCAATCGTATTATCGTTCGATCAACGCCATACCGCCTGGGCTTATCTGTTACGCGAATTGACTGATACCAGACACGCTCTTAGATATCCGAAGCAATTTGACTTTTCTTCGCGAAATGTGTTGTCGAAGATAATAATTTAAGGGCGCGTGTGACTTTTCGATACGTTCTATAATATTCTGAGTTTTGAAAGGTGCGATGAAAGTTCTTGAGGATCTTAAAATTATATTTCACAAGAATAATAAGATGTTTTATTTAAAAACTATATATAGGTAACTTATTGTCAATTTAAAAAGAGAGAAACCAGAATGAAAGAGAGAGAGAAAGCGATACGAGATTGGAAAAATTTTTAACGAAAGGAAAAACTTCAACTTTAAATCCGACACTTAGCGAACTTTCGATCATTTCAAAGGCGGAAGAAAGTTCTTATTGATTGAAAACTCAAAACCCACCGTCGTAGTTGTCGCCGCGTAGTTGTACGCGCGCGTTTTACGACGCTCGTCTTCTCGTACTTGGAGAAAATAGTTTCAGTTTCAAATTTCGGAAACGATTGTCGGCGGAAAGCGAACTACACTTGCCAAGTTTACGCAGGACACATTCTCCGACTGACAGTACACACTGCCAATTTCTATGCTAATGTTAATCGCGTTCTCGCTCTGATAGACGAAAAAGTATGGACCTCACGTACGAGCGGTAATAGCGAGACGCGGGGCGAAATGGAATCTGATATCCGCGAGCGTATATTACGGAGGGTCACGCGCGCGCGCGCGCGCAAGGTTATATTCGCGAAAAATCTTTTCCGTGCTTGTTTGCGTTTGCAAGATCTTTGCGTCTTCCGAGCACACACGTAGATACCTATATCGGCATTGTTTGTTAGCCGAGAGAATTAACTTCATGGTGTTGCGCGGTCACCATCAGAGAAATCCGCAGTTCAATCTGGGAGGTTTGTAATCGTCCTCTTTCCGCTTTGTTCTTGTACGATGCGCGCACAATGTCTCTTTTCTCTCGAAAACACGAAGAGCTCGCGCGCTATTTTACAGTTAACCGCGCGGTCTTTATTAATCGCGTCGATTATACACGTGAACCAGCCCGTACGTGCGGCGCCGCGGTCCCGGCTCCGAAATACGCGGTGTAATCGCGCGAGCAAACGACGCTCTCCCTCTCTCTCTCTCCCCGCTTCGCGTATACTAGCCGGGATTCTTCCCCGAGGAAATTACCGGCGGCCCACAAATGGACCTCCCGCTATAGAGCTTCGTGTTCTCTTTCTCCTGCACGTGCACTCGGGTCCGGGTATGAACACGCGGTATTTCGCCGCGCGATGCTTCCGCGCCGTTGAATCGAGAGCTTGATCCCGCGGGGCGAAAAATCAAGAGCGTTTCTCTCTCTCTCTCTCTCTCTCTCTTGTGCGCGCGCGCGAAGCCTTTGCTTTTGCGAATTATTCGCAATACGAGAAGTATTTGAGCGCCATAATATCGAAAGAGAGAAAGAGCGGACTTTGTTACGAGGTGTTCGATGATCCTCTCTCTTGAATGATCGAGTCTATTTTCTCTCTTTGCGCCTCGAATTTCGGAAGTGAGAAAAATTTGATGTCCCGTCGTTCTCATTCATCGTGCGCGCGCGTACCAAATTATCATTCGTCCATTATACCCGGCAATTTCCCTCGTGTGCAGTTTGCCCTGCACAAAATTTTCGGTGTGCCTCTGGTTTTTTCCGCGCCTCGGGCGCGCGCGGCTTGCTCGTTTTTATTGCACGCGCAATATCACCCAGCCGTTTTAATGATTTCCCTCGTCTCCCGCTCTCTCTTCTTTCTCTTTTTCTCTCTCTCTCTCGCTCGCTCATTGTCTCGATAAAGACGGATGTGGATTATAAAACAATGCGCGTATAACACAGGCTCGCAACTTTTTTATTAAATATTGCTAATATCATAATAAACTACACTCTCGGTTCTCAAGCGTTTCATCGTGAACGTTTGGCGTGAAATTACGATTCAATCTTGTCTTCCCGCATCATTCACTTCTCTTTTAAAACACACACACAAACTTGTATATAATTTACAACAGATACAAAATGTATACATCTTCTGTCTCGAATCGTAGAAATCCACGCAGATTTATCAACTACAACTCAAAACGTCTTCCGTGATAACATTTCTTATTGCAACGCCACGCGTCGGTTTATCCGAAGAAGAGTTGGCGAACATTTATATCGTGCACCGCGAATCTCCATGAAGTCCCGCGATACTATTATAGTAACGTCTCCGAGTGAGTTTTTCCGCCGTGGAGCAGAACGCGGAATCTTCGCGTAGAACGTGAGACAAAGAGAACCGTTTCTCTCGCACGTTAGAAACGAGGAGGCTTCTCCATCGTATTTCGTCTCGCGCCGCGTGCGTAGCTTCTAACCGAGCGTAGCTTTGCAATTCGAGCCGCAAGGACTGCAGCTCGAGTTGCAAGGTAACCTGCAACTCGCGTACTCGGCGCCACGATCACCACCACCATCGAGACGGCGGATCTAACGACGAGCGAAAACGACTCGGGCTGTAAAACGCCCACGGAACGGAGATTATTTGAGCGGCGATGTAACAGCTCTCTCTTCACGCTGTGGGATCGTCATCGAAAACGTCGCTCGCAGGTGCTGGGAAACATATTCACGCTGCATGTGTGCGTGTTGATTTCGCATTTGGAAGCCGCGCAGAATTATCGCAAAGCGATGCGACAGTCTGCGCGGCATTTGCCCCGTTACAAAGGATGATACACCGGTGGAAGCGAATTTCGATGGCAAATAATCTCTAATCTGTTCCACGCACGCATGTAATTTAGTCGCAATGGTGAAACTGGAAAGGTCACAAGTATTTTTTTCATGATGCGTACACCCGCAAAATTATGCGCCATTTTCCACGATAATTGGAATTTCCCGTAGCTTTGTAGGAATGATGTAGTTTTTGATGAAACAAATGTGTCCATTTCAAGCTTGCAACGGAACCATTAAAATTAACAAAGAATTTTAACAACCAGCCGTTTAACAAATAGAAAGCACGAGACGCCTATTTTTTTTTTTTTTGTTTTTTTTTTTATAACTGCCCCAAAAAAACGTTGAATAAAATAATAATTTTGCATTAAAAATCCTAGACTTTTTATAGAAGAACACACAAGTTTAGTAAACATAAATTTGCAATCTCCAAGATAACGGCACAAAGATTAGAGAGTAGACAAATATTTGCGTAGTTTTTTAATTATTTAATAGTGAAAGATTTGAATATGCAATCCACAATGTCTCGTATACGCAAAACACATAATATGTGCATTGCGCATGGAATTCTTGTAATAATTGCTGGCGTTTAACATACGGACGCGTGGAGATAAGCGCCGTTAGCTTCGAGCGAGTAGTAATAACCGCACCTACGCGAAAACTTGCCCGCGTTCGACGAACCGCGATTCTTCCACCGACATACCGTACGTGCAACTTGCGCGATCGCGGTCGTGATCGCACATCTACGGTAATAGAAGTAATTCGCGCGCTCCTCGGCGCGGAGCGAAATCTGAATACATTTCTCGTGATTTGGACCATTTCACCTGACCGTTTCCACGAGAGGTCACCCGAGGCACAGAAGACCGCGTTCCCCGCAGTTCTCGCGCGCTTCTGAATATTCATTCACGAGAGTTCGCTTCAAATCACCCGCCACAAGCGCGCTCTTCCTTTAGCTCTCTCTCTCTCTTTCTCTTTCAACTCGCATTCTTGACTTTGCCATCGCGCTCTCGAGGTGCACTATCCGGCGCGCGCTGACATACCGCGCGATGCTACGGAGGGTTGACTTCGAACCCTTCTTCCGAGTTCAATGTGCCACGCGCGAAAACGCGAGAGTGCCGATCGCTGTAGCAATTTATCCGCGAGATCGGAACGTTCTCGCGCACGTTTTCTCGCAAGCCGGTTCACCGACTGCGAAATTTATAATTTACTAGCTCGGAAGGACAAAGAAAATACCGAGTGTTTAGGATAAAAAATACCGTTTCTTTCTTTGAGAAAATATAAAGAAACCGACAAAGAATATTTCTATATAGACAGAAAATATCTCTTTTTTTTAATATCGTATTTAAATGCAAACTATAGGAAGTTTACATGAGAGTAATAAATTTTGTGTCAGAACATTTTGGTCCTTCTTTTCTATGATCCTTAATCTTTCACAAACAAACGAAGACTTAAAAGAACCCGCGTTTTATTACGACAAGATCCTGAAGCAGCATGACAGCTGTACCGGGACACATAACTGCACTTATTGCACTCCGTGATTCTGTTTTAACATATATATTTTCCGGATTTATCGGAGAAACGAATTTCAAAAATTGAGTCGAGTTTTCTCTCGTCTCCACAGTTGTTTTTAACGCGAATGATTTATCAAATTACCGAGCATTTTATTACGCGAGCGTTTTATTGGCTTCTGAAATATTTATCATGCGGCATATACGTCTTTATTATATTACAGATCCCTGTTGAAATAGTCGCGTTTGAGAAGAAAATTAATATTAACCGAAGAAACGAAAAATAAAACTGTTTGTACTGTATTATTATTACCTGAAACCTGTGCGTGTTATATTGTACTTCTGACGCTGCCACATTTATATATTTATCGATTTCATTTTATTTACTTGACATTTTATTATTTTCTCTCGACGATGCGGAATTTAATTCTGGATTTACGTAAGAGATAATGGAATTATTAATACGTTTCGAGATATGTTTTCTGTATCAGATATATAAGATTATTACACTTCCCTGTCAGTTTCGTCGTTAACAATAACATATTCGCCAGGAATGGCTTCACGTTGAATGCAAATTGCACGTTGCAGATCTCTTTAATCTCTTTAATTTAAAGTTAAAAGAGAAAGAATAAATATCTGCAAAATTAAACACGCGAAGACGTACAAAGGCAAGTTAATAACTCACGATATACAAACATAGCGTTATTCGCGAATGCAGTCGAGCTCTCGCGATTATTAGATTATTGATCTTCGGATGATCATGCAAGAGGGTTTTCCTTGTTCCACTTCGCGAAAACTTTGCCAGACGCATTTCCGCAAAAAGCTCGGCAAACTTTACGTTGTACTTCGAATTGCCACGAATCTTAGACTTCAAAGCTCGGGGAGAAATTTGAAACGGCGAAATCAAACGTCTCTGGAGCGTAAACAATCGCAGTGAAAAGAAGAAACTCGACAATTCATGTGAAACTCGTCGAGTTTAGACCACGTAATTTTCCAATAATAACGCAAACAACATACACAACTTTTTTTTTCATAACAATATATTTTATTCGTGACGCGTATATAAAAACATTTTTTATTATATTTGCTTTATTCGTACACGTTTGATTGAGACGATCGTGTTCTTTTATTAACGAATTTCTCTTCGTTAAGCGCTCGTGCATTATTTTGTCTGGCTGTACTCTAAGCAGTAAGCAAGCAATTAAAGCATAAACACAGCGCTCAGTTATGTAATAGACTCCATTAAGGAGAGAAGGCATAAACTTGATAGAAGTATAGAATATTCATCCGCGAGAATCGTCTGCTGTCCCAGATTTGCTGTTTCCTCGCGAATAATCACGACTCATTTATTTCGCGAAATATTCTATTTGCGTTGGCGGTTGTTACTGCAGAACTTTCCGTGATGGGGCCGCCTTGCGCGCTTCTCCGACGGCGCGCTACACCGCACTTTGAACGAGATCGACGTTACTTATTAATCATTGCTTACCTGCCGGCTCAAAGGCCGCTAGTCTCATTCATCCGCTCTGTCGCGGATATCTTTTGCTCCCTTTTGCCCGGTGCTTTCAACTCTCTGCTAGACTTATCTTCTCCCACGCTTTCGCTCCTCACTGTCTTTTTCCTTCCGCTTTTCGGTTCCGCAATCTGTACGTTTTCGTGACGGAATTCGGAACGAGAATAATGATTTCTTCCCGTCGAAAGTTAACGATTGCATCGTTTGCCAATTGGTTAGAAAAATGACAGATTATTATTACATTTTTTATAGATTATTGCTACAGTTTTTTGCGCATAGAGCAATTTCTGTAATTTGTGTTCTTCTGTTGCAATTACTTAATGCTTTAATATATGATTTTTTTTACACGAAAATAAGTGCGTTTAGTTTCTTTATTGCTTGATTTCTATATTAATGCATGATCGAGCGCCGCGAAAGAAACTGGCGAGGAATATAATTGGAAAGGATAACTACCTTTCTTTGATACGCGAGGCAAACGGGCTGAGTCTGTACTGAATTCGAACCTGTGCACATCCAAGCGTACAAAATGCACAATGGCTGACGATATCGACTGATACTTTGACGGTTGTACCAAAAGAAGGCCCGTAGTCAGCATGCACGGAATAAAGAAGGAGATTGGAATACGAAATAAGATTTAAAAAAATATGCGAGATGTCTCTCTTTGAGAACCAGAGAAGAGAGCATCGATAATAAGAAAAAAGGAAATTTCTTTCATGTAACTAAATCTATTTTTTTACGCACATTAAATTGAAAATTAAATGAGAATATTTTTGAATATATAAATATACACACATACATACATACATATATACATATATATATATATATATATATATATATATATAATATATTTTAGTTGCGTATATTTTTACTCTCTAAGATTTGAACGCGCATAAAATAGAACAAGAAATTTTAGTTTTTAATTAATTTCTCAAGAGAGAGAAAGAGAGAGAAAGAGAGTTACGGTTTTTATTACTTTTGGCTGAAAATTTAATTTCAAATTTAATTGCGTTAGATTGATATCCCGAAAAAATTACCTTTTCAAAAAAAGGTAAAAAAAGGCGCCAAGTACACGCGCAACTTGTATCTCTAGAAAAAGTATTATT
>QVOA01020403.1:0-83348 GCA_014825685.1 Pseudomyrmex cubaensis
CCTAAATTGACTCTTCGAGTAAGTACTTGAATTTTTCTAAATTTTATTAGAGTGCAGCAGATATAGAAACTAAATTACTTAATTTACAATCACAATTATATCATTATAATATTCGCCGCCATATCGAAGTTCGAAAAAGAGGGAAGGATAAATATACACATTCTCTAAATTGTGATTCCGGAGAGAGAAACTTGAATATACATATATATTTTAAGTTAAGTAAATCGGCCTCGACTTAAGACGCCTCGACGAAGGAAAGAAATCGTTGCGTGCACAATCTCGTGTATTGACTTGTAATGTGAGCGGCAATAAATTTGTTTCTTTTTATTTTTTTTTTATTTTTTATTTTTTTTTGTCTCTTAAAAATTCTTTTTCACGCGCGACAACAATCTCTCTAAGCGCTTCGAAAAATTCTTCTTGCATCTCTTGTTTCGCATATGTACATAGATTTTTTTTTTTTAAATCATATATCAATTTTTTAACAGGAAAATAGTTATAATAGTTATGTATATATGTATATAGTATGTATACGATATAATATAGCGATAGACTGTTTTATCTAACTATTACTTGGTGTTCGTACGTTGATCCCTTTTTACATATTGGTATCGTTTATACATAGAATATATTCCTTCGTTTATTTTCTTTGTTTTTTCTTTCCTTCTATATAAGATCACTCTTCTCTTCTACTTTCTCCTCGATTAAAACTAATTGGATTATCGATTCGCTTGTAGCACCCATTATCCGAAATGAAGACTATATAATGAACATCGTCGTTCAGCGCTTGAACTCCAACGTGAGACAGTTAATCTTTCGTTTTTTTTTTTTTTTTTTTTTCAATTCGTGTACCGACTTGTGTGTGTACGCGTCGCAAGTCTTCTTCGAGCTTTTTTTCTTCTTCAATTGCACAAACGTGACCGCTGCTTTTTTTTTTTTTTTTGACGTTAGTATTATTGTTCGCTCTAGCGAGTATCGTGTGGATGTATCGTGTGTGACATATGCAAAATTGACTGTCTCAGTTTGGACCATCGGAGACATTAAATGTCGCAGGAGAAAGACAAGGTTTTATTTTTTTTTCTTTTGTTCTCTTAAAAAGTAATTGAGGAGGATTTTTCTTCGGGCCGAGTTTTTTTTTCTTTTTTCTTTTTTTTTTTTTGTATCCCGAGTATGTACAATAGAACGCAGGTTAGAGAGTTTTATTTTTAATCTCGAGAGTTCACGAGTGAGGAAAACAAAGGTTATCGATCGAAAAACAACCATCTACGGTAGTTTAGATGTAAACGTGTGTGTGTGTGTGTGTGTGAGATATAACGTGTATGTAATAATACAATTACGTCTTAAAGATTAATTTCGAAGTATCGACAAGAAGGATTATTACGACAGAGCAGTTTTGGCAAACACGTAAAATCGTCGACATGTAGACGTTGAACGGGAGAATTTTTATCGTCGGCGCGCGCGTGTTATTCAACATCGGCGAAAAACCCACGCGGTCGGAGGAGAAACGTCATCACATTGTCGGAAACAGATGAAACCCCCAGCTGTCACACCGAGAGACGCTGCGGTTCAGGCCGTGACAATTAACGGTGGAGGTCAGAGATCGTTCTCCATCTCTTCCGTCGCCAATTGAAAGTGTTCTTGACCTGACAATGCGCAACGCGTGTGTTACATATCGTGCGTCATTAAGTAATTCTTGCGTTTAAAACGCGTTTTTTTAACAAGCAATCGACAATTTTTCTTCGACAAAATTAGTTTTTTAGCCAAAAAAAAAACTATCAAATATCGCAGAAATAAATTGTTAAACACGAAAAATTACAGAAAGCTCGTTGCGATTACTTACTTTGCAGATACGCCGCTAGATCGTGATCCTCCGCCATCAGCGCGAGCTGATGCGGCGTGTTGCCTTGCCGATCTTTGATCGTCAGCGATGCGCCACCGGCCACGAGCATGCAACAAATGGAACGACGTTTGTTCTGGGCCGCTTTATGGAGAGCAGTCTGTCCTCTGAAATCAGAACAATTGTCGTTTGTCTAAACGCATCGAGCCGGAATCTGTCATCTTTTTTCTCTTTGCGCGACGTGACCGTGAAATATTTTATATAAGAGACGCAATTGCTTACTTGTCGTTGTCGATCATGTTCAGAATCGTGGGCGGAGCGCAGCCAATGAGATATCTGACTATGTCCTTGTGGCCGTATCTCGACGCCAAGTGAAGCGCCGTTTGACCGGTCTCGTCGATCGACAATAGCGAGTATCCCTTTTGGTGGAGCTCCTTCAACATCGGAAGATCGCCGACTTTCGCCGCCCTCAGAATGTCGTCGCAACTTCTCTCGAGCAGTCCGGCGGGAAATCCGTGAATTCCCGAGCTCAAACCGAAGAGTCTGTCGCGTGGGCTGCAAGCAGAGATATAAAAAGACACATTATCTCTTTTATAAACAGGCTCGTAAATCCGCGCGAGCGATATTTTTACCTGATAAAAGCGGGAGATCGACCGGTCTGCGACTGATCGGTCGTTTGACCGATCGCGTCGCTCGTATCTTGTTTCTGGATTTCGCGACTGATACGGGAATTCGGTCTGACGTCTTTCTTCCTGTTGGACACCGGCGGCACGTCCAGCGAGTTCACGGTGGGCGTGAAATTTTCCGGCTTGATCACGACACTTTGCTCACTGAGTTCCTTGCGCTTTTCCTTCCGTGCGTCCCTTCCCTCCTCGTTCTGAGACGATTCGTTCCGCGGCGATTGCTCTTTCTTTTTTGTCGCGACTAGCGTCTCCTTCGGATATTCGTCACTATATATCATATCATATCACATTTTCAGAGAAAAAGTGCAAGTAATTGAATTTTCTTTAAATTTTCTTTTTTTTTTTTTAAGTATTTGATAAATCTTGTTTTAAATTAAATAATATAAATGTACCTCCGCGCTTGAGTCTGCGTGGTTTCTGCGTTTTCTTGACTCGCGGCAACTTGGCTCGGCTGAGCCGATTGGGTCTTGGATTGCGGGACCGCGTCCTCGTCGAGAACGTAGACGGCGTCCACAGCTACGTCCGTCACGTAATGCAACTGTTCCTGACCCCGATCGATTCTGAAGAATCTTTCCGCGGTGCACGCTAAACGGACGCAAACCGATCAGACTGTGTTCGAGCGTGGAAACGTTCTCAATCGAAAGTAAACAACACTCACAATCGAGAAAACAGCAAGAATCCATATTGCGATCCTTCGCCAAGATCTTCCTCAGGGACTCCAGATCGGTTGCCGCGTCGAGATCCAACGGGTCCGCCACCCACAGCTCCGCTCCTTCCTTCAATTTTTCCTTGTCCTGATGATTCGTCTCGTAGTCCGACATCCTTATCTTCATCACTGGCAACTTCAGCCTCTCCAATTTCGCTGTGTTCTGCTGAGGTTTTCCCGTGCTCCTCATCTTCGCCAGCATCGTAGCCTTGTTCAACATGCTCAGAGTTATAATAGACGGCAACAGGCGGCAAGCCTCGCCGTCGACCTGCAACAATATCGAAAAAAAAAAAAAAACAAATTTTATTTGCACACAGAAATGAAAAAAAAACTTTTACGCGAGAGAGAAATACAAAAACATTTAAATGATAAAAAATTAACACGAAAGATAAAAATGCGTAAAATAAAAATAAAAAAACTAGAACACAATTTTTACAGTTCGTTTAATTGAAATAAAAATGTGTTTACCTGCATCGGTATAGTTTTGGTTGTAACCAACTTGGCCGTGCTGCACTGTACTATGCAGGTCCCGTGTCCGCGAGCTTGCAAAAGAGGCAGCTGGTACGTGGTGAGACCGACCACCTCGATCAGGCCGTCGTTCATGGACGGCTCCTTGGTGCCGCTTCCCGAGTTCCACGGATGAGTCCCGCCGCCGTACGAGGCGATGTTCAGAAACAGTATCGCGTGCACTCGGTGCTCCTTAAGTTTCGGGGTCATGTCCTGGCCGTCGCATTCAAGCGTCACGAAGTCCGAGAGGTCCTTCCACTTGGTGAGCAACAAGTCCTTGCAGCCCATCTGCCCGTAGAACAACTTGTTCCGCATTCTGGAGTTAAATTTCTCCGGGTGAGCCTCTACAAACGATTGCGGCGATTTTATCAAACGAGATTTCGTGTGCGCGTGTGTTAAATGATGACGTCGTTTGATGCACAATCGATTGCGATTTGTTTTTTTTTTTTTTTTTGAATGAATTAAAGAGCGAAATCCTCCCTCACCTCGGGCTTCGTGAAACTCGAGAGCGATGTGAGCGTCCACGCCGAGGGAGTAGTAATTGTTGACGACATTGAGCGGTAGGTTTTCCTTGCCCTTGCCGCCGTCGTCGTCGTTCTTGGCGTCGGGGTTTCTCTCGACCTTCAGTTGCCATCTGTCCAGCAGAGTGGTCTCGCTCTCGCCTATGCTCGTCAGGATCTTCCCGATCGGCTCGTCCTTGTAACCGCCGCCCCAACCGAGCGCTCGCGCCAGATCGTTTCCCGTGCCTAGGGGAAGCACCCCGACCGCCGGTGCCGGATAAGCACCGATCTGATCGAGAATCGACAGAACCCATCCGACCGTTCCGTCACCGCCGCAGGCCAAAACGCGCAAATTAGGTACTTTTTTGAAAAGCTCCAATCTGAAACACGCGAAATAAAACACTTTCTCGTAGTTACCTTCTTCTCTGACATTCTCTCACGTCGCACACACGTGTAATATTTTATCATTGATGCTGTATTTTTTTGGTCACGTGAAGTTTGCAGAAGAGAAAAAAAATGACTTACCCCATTTTTGGACCGCCTTGCGTCAGGTCGAAAACTTGTCTCGGATTCAACAGCCACTGGAACTTCTGCAACAACTTCGCGCCCTGGTTGCCGCCGGATTTCGGATTGATGAACACCAAGACCGGCCTCACCGTGGCCGTCGGTATGGGCTTGATCACCCACATATCCTCCTTGTCCTTGTCCTTATCCTTCTCCTCCTTTTCCGTCTCTTTACCTCTCCGACGACTGGATCCGCTTGCGGATTTCTTTCGTCTCGGCGATCTTCTCAAGCTGCTCTTGAAATTACCTTTTCGGGGTAGCTTAACGATCCACGACGGCGGAACCACGATAGACGCGTGCACGCCCAGCTCGCAGTTCTCGCCGACTTTCGGAACGTTGAAGCACGTTTCCTTGTTGTGATAAGCGGTTTTGCACCAGCTGCAGCTCACAGCCACGATTTCTCTAGAGCTGAAGCTGAGCTTCGATTGGAACGATTTGCCGCAGTTGGCGCACTTGCCTTTCTGAGATCGTCGGTGAACCCAGTGATGGTGGATTGTCGTTTGCTCGCGATATTGACGCACGCCCACGTCGCGAAAGCTCGGCTTACAGGCGAACTCTAAGCTACCGACGCAACACGCGTGGGCCACCACACGACACGCCGGACATTTCAACCGGGGTCCGTGTTTCTGAAAACGAAAAGAACAAGACATTACAATTTACATTCGCGTTTATATATTCATACAAAAACAAATTTTTGATACAAATAGATTTGACTTACGAAGAAAATGCTAGAAAATAAAATAAATGTGAGATTCGTTTTCGTTTCTTTTTGTTTTTTTGTTTTTTGTCAAACTTACGGAACAGTCGTTGACGTAGCAGAAGTCACCGGACGTGGCGGTCGGTACCCAGAGATGTTCCCCATTGATCGCATCCGAGCTCCAATCTGGCGTCGACCGAGGCTCGCGTTGACTTGGACCTCCTTCTTTGCTGTCTGCACCTTCCTCTCTTCCTCTAAAAGAATTAATTAATAATTATTAATGTTAATTAATTAAGAACGTGATAATTAATTATGCAAAAGAGAGGAAAAACACATAATAACGTTCCTCGAAGTGTAATTAAACTTTTTTGTGTTCACGTGTGTGCGTGTGCGTGTGTGTTCCATTTGCGAGGATCGGACACAAAGGAAAGGCATTGTGGCGTATTAAATTTCAAAACAAAACAAAAAAAAAAAAAAGAAAGAAAAATTCACACCATTTCTCGCTTCTGATGATTCAATACGGCTCTGGAATATTGTTTCAAGTTGGGTTTTCAAGCGCAAAAGAGATGAATAACACTCATGTTTCTCTTTAGAAAGAAAAGTCTTTTTAGAATAAAATATTCTTGCGTAAAACACGCGCGTTGAATTATAAATAGAGAAACATGTAACAATCTCTCTCGCGAGAGCGCACGAGAGGTGCGTGTAGCACTCCAATATCCACATACTTATATCCTCGATCAATGTCTCTTGGAGATTTCGTGGAAGAGATACGTGTAAACGTATTTTCTTTGAAAAAAAAATCTTAATCTAAAAATGAACGAAATGAATTGAAGTTACGTCCCAGTTTTTTTTTTTTTTATGAAAATGAGTAATGATTCGCGTCACGGTGCTATAGCGTCGACTGACCTTTTTACGTAAATACAGAAAGAAGAATACAAGTCATTCTAAAGCAACGCAGAAGATCTTTCTATTCACGACTTGGACTTTTTTATATGTTTGTTTTTTCGTCGTTTTTTTTTCCTCATCTGTATAAGGAAAAAAAACGTCACTATTTACGTATGCGAAATAAATAATAACTACTAAAGAAATGCTAATTTATTTTAGTCCATTCAAGAGAGAAAGAGAGAGAGAGAAAATGTCAAAATTTCGTGTAGAGGTAAACAAGGTTAAAACCAAACCGTTTTGTTTAAACTAAAAATCACATTTTAATACAATTAATTGCACGAAATACAACATTTTAAATGTGTTTTGCGTCACATCGCAAAGAAGAACGGGGGCGAGGGAAAGAAACATTAATGCAAATCAAGCTCAGGGTTGAGGGGGGAGGGGTTTTCTAAATAAGAGAAAATTAACAAAAATCTGTGTGTTTCAACTAATATATTTACACAAATCGTATTAATGAAACACATAATCGAACACCGAGACTCAATAAAGCGGAAGAATTCGCGGTTTCTCATTCCATCAGTCAGACGTACCCACCCTATCGGAAGTCGCGATTCCTTGCCGGGTACGAGCGCCGTGTACCTCGTCCTAACGTCCGTCGGCAGTACGATATCGACGCTCTTCGATCTGATATTCTGCTGCGGCACCGCGAGCAAGTCCGCGTCGGCGATGCCGCCGTTCTTGTTATTATTAAAGCACGAGTCCACCGAGGCGGCGCGATCCCTCTTCAGCTCCGGCACCGTTAGAAAAATGTCACGCACAACGAACTTGGATTTGGCCGCGTCGTTCTCGTTCTCGTCGTCGTCGTCGTCGTCGTCCATCGTCGTCTCGACGGTCATCGTTCTCGTCTCGGTCGTCGTCGTCGTCTTGTTCGCGGCCAGAACGGCGGATATTTCCGTGAAAGGGAACGTGGTGAGCGCTTCCTGTCTGGACAGCGACCGTCTGCGCTGCTGCCTTCCCGGGAACTCGAGCTTCATCTCGGAGCTCATCGGCTCGATCTCGACGACGGGTGAGACGCATCGTATCGGTTCGTTCTGAATATTGTCGTCGTCGTCGTCGTCGGGCAGGGTGACCTTAATCTCCGGACTGCCTTCCCTCTTGCGAGGCTCGTTCTCGTGATCCGAGAACTCGGTTTCCGAGAACTCCGCGCTGCTGTCTCCGTGAGACTCGCTCACCTCCGTCCTGGAAGTGTCCTCGGGAGTGTGTCTTACGAGGTTCTTGTATTCCTCGACGCAGGCACAGTGGTAGCATCCGGAGACCTGGATGATCGGCGTTTCCGATCTCTCGGACGAGGACTGGCCTGAACTCCCTGAATACGCGTCGAAGCTCTTGGAACGCTGGCCGCTGTACAGCTGCGGCACCTTCAGGGTGGCCGATCTTCTGCGATTGTACGTCGTCGAGGGGGAACACGACGACGACGACGACGCGTTGCGAACGTCATCCGGATGGCGCTCGGTCTGCAACTGTATCTCGTCGAAGGAAGCCGATCTTATCTGCTTCGGCACCTCGAGGCTCGACTGGGTCTTCATTTCTGCGCCCGTGGGAGTGCGCGACCTTTTGAACGTCGAGCGCAGCTTCTGCATTCTTGCCCGGATAGCTACCTGGCGACGCTGCTGCTGCTGAGCGTTAAGTTGTTTCTTCCCTTCGATAATTTCTCGAACAAAACTCGTCGACAGCTTCGCACGGCCGTGTCGCTATCTCCGTCCTCTTCGTCGTCCGGATCGGAGGACTTGGCGCCGCCGCGCTTGTCTCGTTGAATCGTCTCTTTGAACCTCAAAGAAAACAGCAACGATGATGACGACGACGCGGTCGTCTTCTCTTCTTCCAGGGCGGACTTAGCTGCGGCCGATTTGCAGCCCATTCTAAGCAATTTCCTGATGCGTTGATCGCGGCTGATATCACACAATCTCCTCGAGTCGTTCAATAGCCTTCTGAAATCATCAAACTTCTTGACAATCTCTTCCGTGTCTCGAACAGAGCAGAGCGCATCAAGAAGGTGTTTATTTGAAAAGAAAAACGTCAACCTCGGGGTTCTTATGCGATAAAATAACGTGATCGTCACAAGTGTGTGTGCGCTGTCGATTTTGATTTTTGTTGCCGCGCGTCAACGTTGCGCGCCTGGTCTCTCTTCTCTTTCGTGTACTTCGAGATAAATCTTAAAACTTACATCGGAACGAATTAAAGCTTTGGATCAACGCTCCTCGTCGCGTTTAGATTATTTATTCATGACGCAATTCTTTTTATCTAGATAATTGTTGATTGTACGCTTTAGCAAGCGCGGCCTATCGAAACGGCCAATCTCATCGCGTGATGAGTTTTCATGACGAATTCATTCGGCGGCGAACAACTTCGCGGCTGCAAACTTGACACTGTTACGAACCGGGCAAACTTTATCGTCTCTCTTTTCTCCACTCACAAAAGCCTCAAGTGATTTGCACTCACACAGTCGCTCAATCTCTCTCTCTCTCTCTCTCTCTTTCTCTCGGCCCGTCGTCGTCTCTCGTCGCTACCGCCCTCACGGCATAGCTCTCTCTTCCTGAGTGACTGGCATCATCGATCGAGGTTTCCAGCGCCGGAATTTATTTTCACAGTGACGCCTGATAACGTCGCCGATGTCAGCCGATAACGAGCGGTAATCGCAAGCATTCCCCGTTGCGAGCACGCCGACCGGGCAATAGCCGAAGCCACGCCAATACTCCGATCCTCATGCCATCCTCACATGTATGTGTGTGTGTGTCTATTAAAAAACAGATGCTCGCGAGATCGAGTTCGCGACGCACGGCGTCACACGTTTTCGTCGTCGAAACGTTGTAAGATTCGACGAGTGACTGAAACGTCGCAATTTCTGGCAACAAAAGCTTCTCTTCACGGATGCAAACGACTCTCTTTCTCTCTGTATGTGTAAGTGTGTGTGCGCGCGCGTGACAATGGACACAAGTGTGAACGGTGTGAGTTGAAAAGATCTCACTGAATCGCGAATTGAGATCACCCCGGATTGAAGTTTTCTTTGTACATGTTCCACTAAGGGCCCCGGGCCTCTCGTTCAAAAGCGAACATTCATTCAAGCACAATAAGCCGGAGCGACCTTCGCCACGTCGGTCGATCCATAATGTATTCGATCAATGACAAAATACAGTCGAAATAAGCTCGCGCATCACTTCGCTCTTTCCTTCTCTCTCGGGCTTTTCTGTTTCTCTTGCGATATTCTTTCAACAATCATCATCAGAGCCCATCTCTCTTTCTCTATGCGCACCAAACGCGAAGGATCGGTTTATATCGCAGGTCTTCTTTTTCACGATTGGATCAATCGATTTCTCGAATCGTCGTCGCGTTTGCAAAATCTTCACATCTCACGGCACCGTTTCGGCCGAACGCGAACGCGGCGTGGCGAGATTGCCAGTCGGACTAGCAGCCGGGGGTTCGTCGTCGATGACCGATGTCAAAAAGGGGGTTGAGAGTGCGCGGAGGTCGGAGGGTTGCTTCCGTCCTTCGTCCTCCCGCTTTCGCCGTCCTCATCCTGCTCATGCGCCCTCCGACGAATCAGTTTCCTCGCCGCCGGGCGAGATATCGCGATCATGCGCGCAATATCACGTACGTATACGTACGTGGTAGCCAGAAAATCTGGCCGAATAAATCCGTGGACTTCGTGGAATATGCAATGTAACGAGAGGAATACGGTATGAGTATGCAGAGTCGGTGATATAAATTATGCATGTGGTTCGTATGAATATTGCACAGAGATTATAACCGCGCGCGCGGTTGTTGTTTATTTCTCGAAACTCGCACCGATGCGAGAAACTGATCCCCGCAAACCGATTCCCTTCCCATTCATGCGGAGGTAGCATATGCGGAGCAAAAAACGATGATATTGTTAAATCACCGTGCGTTAAATTACATTGCAGGCGCGTTAGCTCGAAGCAACACGCCGGAGATTGATTCGCCGTGATATTTCTCGGTTCGCAAGCCACGTGGAGCAAATTAAAGAGGCGAGGTTTAACCGATAACAGAAACCGGAGTTGTATCGATTAAATCTATTAGGAATTCGATCGGTCTCGTTACTGGAGATAATGTACGTGTGACGTGATATTTTCAACCGGAAGGGCCGCGTTTACGTATAGATTTCCGGTTCGTTACGTCTACGCTCGCGGGCGGGCGCGCGCGCGTGTGTTACAATGTCGTAAATGTATGCTGATGAGATGTGTGGGTAACATCGAGAGGCGAATTCGCCTCGAGAATCTCTGAATTATTCAGCGTGTTTTATATTATTTGAAAACAAAAATGTATACACTGTGTTGTTTCAAGGCTGGTGATTTCCCGCGCGCGACAAACAAACTCTTGAGAGTGGAGGCGCGAGACGACGATGTAAGACCCTATAGCCTCCCATAACATAAATATTCTGGAAAAAAAAAGACGTAAAGCGCAAGGCGCAAAAATAACGAAGCGGCGAACGTCGCTGGAAAAAAAATCCACGGAATATTCCTTCAACACGGGGTTGCCAAAAAAACAAAAAAAAAAAAACAAACAAATCGGAAAATTTACAGGTGTCTACAACAAAAAAAATCGCTTTTCACAAAAAAAAAAACAGTATCGTTCTTCAAGCCCGCAATTAAAAAGGTTAACTGCTAACCTTTTTCCCAATTCGGACGGTAAAGGGTCTTCGCGGCATCTTAAGTTCGTGCCCTCCGCGAAATGCACCCGATGTCCTAGTCTCGGAGCCAACACGAACAACCTACAATGCACACACACCAGATGGTGGTATACTGAACACGATTCACATAGCAAAGGAAGGATGCTAGTTGTCGAGGATCTCTCTCTGAAAATTCCAAATGTCGTCGCACTTCGCAATGTGTCAGTTTTTCGACACACACACGCTCTGTTTGAAAAACAGTGACAATTTTGTGTTTTCGCAGGTGGGTTTTCGCACAATGTGTTCGTCGGCGTGAATTACGACACGCGCAAATATCGAGAGAAACAAGTGTCAAGGTGTTCAAGAAACGAGACATATTGTACCTTTCCCTCGCGGCCTCTAAAATGCGGCGCGCGCTGAAAGTTGCAGCTTCGTTGCGCGACACCTGTTACGATTTAATTATTTATTATGCACTCTCGTCTAATTATCTATCCCTTCGTTGCACATCTGAATTTTCACAGTGACGAGTCACCTGAGATCGTCACGCAAGAAGAATTTTAGAACAAACAACGCAAATTTCTCACGTCCCAAATCTGACACGCAATGAAAACATCGTAACATCCTATCGGGATAGAGAACGCGGATGGAATTCGTCGCATGTGAGTTTTTCAAACTTACACGAATCGAGTCAGAATCACGTTTTTCGTCGTCGGTTTCTCCAATCTCCATCTCAGGCAACATATCGACCAGAGCCAACTGATATTCATTGTCGTCGATCGCGGTTGCTCTCGGACTGCTGCTACTTCGTAACTGAAGGAAAAAAATCGCGCGAATAACCTGCGACGCGAATTATTATCTGCCGCGTACCCGGTGAATAACGTTTCGCAACCGCGAATTATGTCATCTCCGTGTAATACTACCTGTTCGACGCTTTCCGAACGTGTACTGACAGTCACCCACGGTATTGTCTCACGCCTTCCTCTGCCGTTTATCGTCGATGTCGCTATGGTAATTTTTCTGACCAAACTCAAAGTTCACAGAAAATTTAAAGAGAATTAACATCTGATTATAAAACGCAAAGATGTTTCAAGGTTTTCGTCGATAATGAACGACGAAAAAACTTCGAACGCATCGGGCACGCGTCTTAAACGACGATATTTATGTTCGAGCGAATTACGATTCACGTTTGCCATTTAAATCGGTAATAGAAACGATCGGCGTAGCGAACCAAATGTGAAACCGTGTTTGCAATGTTAATTTATAATATCTAATGAATCTATAATCTAACACATTTCCGAGAAAGATAACAGAGTAAAATAGGAAAAAAAAAACGTGATTTTAAACGACGTTTATCGAAAAAAAATATAACACACATTTGTTAATTGTATAGAAAATTGATGCAGTGTTAATTTTAATATTTAAAGAATACTGATATAAACTTTTTTAATTACCTAACAATTACTTAAATATTACTTTAATATAGAAATAGTTTATTGCTTAAAAGTTAATATATTTTACTTTTAATTTTGTATTAATGTGTTTTCGCATATTTTTAATCATTTTTTTACATTAATTATATTAATGTAAACTATAATAGTATTCAAAAGCTTATTAAAATACTAACTTATTAAAATACTGTCTAAACTTAAATAAGTTAATCACTTGTTATATATTTCACTGTACTAATTTAATTAAAAAACCACAATTTTCAACATTAAAATTTTTTAAACAAACGTGTCTGCATTGAAAACAATCAAGACACTATCAAGATTATGAGACAACTTAAGTAACAATCTTCGTCTCTTTCTAACCATGTTTGTCCTTGCACGGCGATGACAATGAGATAGCGAGAACTACAGTCTCGTTCACAAATTAATTTCTTACGCGTCACTGCGAGTTAAAATCCCTCGGTGACAAAAACGTACTCGCGTCTACTTCGTATCTCGTTCGACACTTCGACAAACCATTTGCGCGAACTATCCTCGTCTTTAGCTTCGCGTCGGTTGTATCGCACACTTTCCCGTGAGAAATAAAACTCGAGTTCTCGGCTCTTAATGAACGACGCTGTACCGCGGCGCGACGAGGAAACCGACCAATCGGTTAGGTTCTCGTTTGCTCGAATGTACGTCTGGTAAATCGCCAGCGGAATCCGAATTCGTTCGAGAAATTCGCGTATTTCGAAAAGGCGACAAAAAGCGACACGAACCAAAGAGAATTAAATTCCTGAACGCAGGCTATTCCTGTTTGAAGCAAACACGGAGAGCAAATATGAAAGGATTTGTTGTACAAATATAAAGGATTTATTGTATTTATATTGTGCGTGCGAAGTAATGGGATATGTTATTTCTCATCTCTGACACTGTTTACTTTCGCTTTACCTGCTGTGTAACACTAATATGTCGAGCTCACTTCGAAAGTGTTTATGCATCGAAGCGAACGTGTCGTTTTCTACAAAAGACAGCGCTGTACGTTCGCGCGAGCGGCTTCTCGCTAAAAGTGTCATTTTATCTTTATTGCTCATTAAATGCGGAACGAAGATATGCCAACGCTTTTAGCGCGAAAGCCAGCTTAAGCCGAACGCGGCCAAAGTGGTCGTTTTTTTTTTTTTTTTTTAATACAAAGAGCTACTTCGAGAAAGAAAAGTGGTTCAATTCTCACCCTTCCTCGATCGTGTCCTCCTCCGCCATGTTATCGGCAAGTTTTCGAGCTCACGTACAAGGAAACAAATAACAACAAGCCGAAAAAAAAACTACTCCCGGAAATTCCGGAAAGACGCGAAATTTGACGGGAAATTTTTTGCCATGTACTTTTCGTTGGCACACCCACGCGAACAACAACGGTTGACAAACGATTTTCGCAATTCCATTCTCTCGATCTTTCGTCTACTAACTGACTTAAACGAAGCGGCTTGGGGTGTCATCGGTGTTTGCTACGGCTTCCGAAGACTTGCAAAGTCGCAATTCTATTTTCTATAATGCCATAAAGGTATTACTCGTGTCCGCGAATGTGTTAAATCACGCGTGGCGGTTGTGTCCCCTGCGGGAAAAAATAGTGACAATATTCACGCACACACGCGCAATAGATTTTACACGCAATAGACGACGATATTTTTTCATTATTTGAAAATTAAAAATAAATATTATTGCGCATGTTACAAATTGCACTGATCGGCGTGAAATTATTGTAATTGCGAAAAAGTTACATCGTGTTGACGAACGTGCAAGCAAAATGTAAGCAATTTCCTTGTGGCCGATCGATTTTTATTCGCTTACCTCATTGAGATCGGCTCTCCGGTCACGCCGACGTTGCGATCAACACGCCGGCGTTCTTCCTTTTCCGGTCTTCGCTATCGGCATGGTTACAACGGATCGCGTGACGCGGTTGCGTCCATCGCTTCGCGGCCGATAAAATTGTTTTGCGAAAAACGCGCGACCGTTATTTACGAACGTTTGCATGTCGCGCGGGTGCAGGAACGATGACGGATTCGATGACAGATCGATATTCGTTATAGGGGAATAGCCGCCGATCTCACGCCGCGTGTGCGGACGTCAACCAACGCGCATTTGCATGTTTCAACACTTGACACATCACTACATCAGCGTCAATTAATTTATGCGAAGACGCGCACTTGCGAACACACGGAGTTGACTCATCACTAATGTACGTCACCTCGCTGCTTCCCGACGGCGGTTCGGGAGCGGAATTCCGAAAGAATATTCCGACGCGGAATCTTCGCACCACTAATTCGCGCGGTAATTAGCGACGACGATTATTCTCGCTCAATTATTAGCTCACATGCGCGATCACGCTGGAGCGCCAAAGCGAAGGTTGCTTCATTTTTTCTTTTTTTTTTTTCAGCGAAGAAACCGACAATTATCTCGACAAATGTTGTTTCGGAGGAGACACCGTGATGTAATTTCTTCCCCGCGTGCGCGCTTTTAAGAAAACACGCACACGATTCTCGAAAACCGCGAGGACATCGAAACCGCGCGACGGACGGAGAGCGCGCGCGCACGCGATATCCGAAGAAGTACCAGAACTCGACAGCTTACCATTATAAATAGTCGCGGCCGAGAGACGCGGCTAGAGGCTCTCTCACATCCAACTGTAACGCAAACGGACAAAGAGAAACAATGAGCGAGCAGACGTAGGAAGAGGACGAACCGACGGGAAATAGCGGTATACGTTTTGTAGCGATGGGTTCGAGCGACCGTCGAGACTCGGACTCCGTCCGAGGAATTGTCGCGCGAACTGAATTTTCTCTCGGCGTGGGTGATGGCAATCTAATACGAGAACTTAGAGAGAGAGAGATTTTGCATGTATATATATTTAAAATCGAGAGAACGTATTATGTTTTGTCACGCTTGTGTCACGAAAGACAAGATGAGACTTCCAGGTACTAGTGAGAGGGCAATTAATCTAGGAATAGAATAGGTGCATCGACTCCATCGCTAATCTCACCGTTTGCTCGCTCGCTCGGTTCGCGTGACTTCACCGTGTACCATTGTTCTCCGCCTGCACGATTCTAAATCGTGCCGTGTGACGAAACGTCGTCGTCGCGCGTTCCTCGTCGTTACTCTCGCGCACGGTATAACGATCTTGCACTTGGCTTTGCCACCGAGTCTCGAGACGAAGATCTATTTCTGAGATGGCGATTTTTTTCTGGCACCATAATTTGGCACTTTTGCGCGTCGCGCCGTTTATTTCCGAGGCGATCGTTGCCACACACCGCCGAAGCGAATCTCGCGATCCCAACGTGTCACTCGAAGCTCCAAGAATCGATTTCTCCGTTCTTTTTCCAAAAGAAATGGTCCAATTTAATTCGCGACTTTAAACGCAAGCCTGGTTTTTATTTTCCACTACTCGGAAACAACAACACAACTGGACGAAACCGTCGAGAAAATTTTGCGCCTATATCTTGTCTTGATAATTATACCTTGTCGCAAGTACGCTGTAACGTTTCCGTGTGTACCAAGGACATCGCGTCAGTCGTGCGATAACATTCGTACGTGCATAGAGAACTGCAAAAAGTATGTACGACGCACGTTGTCTAATTTTTTGTCAAATGTACTGATATTAAAGTTTACACAGAATAAATTTGTACAAACGTATTGATTTTTGTTTTAATATACTGGCGTATTTGCGTAGTAAATTTTCTCTTTGTGCGCCTCTTCCGTTAGTGATGCCGTACAATTTCGCATTGTATTTTTTTTTTATTTTTTTAAACTAGAAAAGCCAAACGTTCCGGGAATAAATACATAAACTTGTTTTATTCGAAACGAGTTTATTCGGGATTTTTTTTTTTTGTTTTTTTATTTTCAACATACGCAACGCAGAGAAGTGCCAAAGAACAAAGCGAGAGAATTTATATGATAAATCGCTTTATTTTTGTAATTTGTGTGTACGTGTATCATTTTTGTACAATATAATAATAGTAATAATAGTAATAAGAAGTAATATAGCAATAGTAACAATTACAATAGTAGTAGCGTAGTAGTGGTAGTATGATGTAGTAAGAGAGATAATATAATAGAGTAGCAGTAGCTTGAGAGAAGTGACAATGAGATGTATATAGATGGCATAGACAGTAAAAAGGATAGAATGGATTACCGCCGTAGCAGCATCCATCACCACCCGTCTCTCGTCTAAAAATTGATCGTTTGAAACAACAACCAGCTTGATTATAATGGCAAGGTGTGGCGACCTGGGGCGTTTCCGGGGTTTTTTATCCCGGGAATAAATGGCTAGATGTGTTGTCACTCAAACAGGGCGTTTCTCTCTACCGTCGCTACTGACTACGCCCGATAGTTTTCGGAAAACGTTAATGAGACTGAGTGCAATGATCACTTCGAGAGAGAGAACTGTTGAAGTGAACGCTTCCTTTTTTTTTTCCAATATCTGTACATGCCGAGATAAACGAGAAAGTTTTTTACTCCTCTTCTTCCTCTTCCTCCTCCTCCTCCTCTTCTTCCTCTTCCTCTTCTTCCTCCTCTTCTTCCTCCTCTTCCTCTTCCTCCTCGCCTTCCTCCTTCTCTCCACCGCCTTCTTCCTCCTCTTCCTCTTCGAATTGCGGCTCCTCCAGGTCGTCGTCGGCGGCGGCCTTCACGTCTTCCTCGCCCTCCGGGGACTCGGGATCGCCAGATTTCTTGCCCGGTCGCTCGCCGAACCACTTAGGTAACTTCGCTGTTATTCACGACAGATAAAATGGTTATTGATCAATGTGTGACGGGCATCTACGTGTTGTACACCAGCACGCTGCGCGTCGCAACGTGCGAAAATTTAACAAATTTGTTTTTTTCAAGTCAAAACAAAAAAAGCTTTGTCGTCTCGGAATGAACTTACTTATCTTATCCGCGACACTTCATCAATGACGTTAAGTGTAAACCATATTAAATTTTATGCCAGGTAAATTTTTTTCTACAAATCTTTAACAAAAGTGAGCAGGAAGACTTGTTTTTGTTTTATAAAAATCAATTGCGCGCACTCTTCGGCGCCTCGAGAAGCACCTCCTTGAGAGAATTCTCCCGAACTCTCTCTCTTCCGGTGGCGGTTCTCGAAGTCGCCGAAAGTGAAGATCATACATACTCTTCTGACGACCCAAAAACTGTTCCTTCTGCTGCGCCCACTGTTTCTCCATGATCTCCTTCTGCTGTTCGGTCAGACCCTGAAACACCAACGGACAGAATGGCATGCTAGGATATTATTCTCACACATCGGCCACCTTCAGGGGGGGAGGGAAACATCCTTTCTCTTCGTGTTCTGTAGTTTTTCGTCGCTCTCGTAAAACTCGGCTTTCTAGTGAAGTTTGGGGTTGGGGGGAGTTTTTCTGCGAAATCGTTTCGCAGTTGGTAGTAGCTAAGCGATCTTCGGCGCTTCGGGGTTCGAAGATGATTTTTACAATCTTACCCAATAAAAAACCAAATCTCGGACACTGTAGCCTCAACTGATATTGAACATATACAGTACACATTTGAAACAACGACAAGATCACAAATGATCAACGTTACTGGAAGGGGGGAAGGGGGAGATTATGTTCGTGGTGGTAATTGCTCTCGCGGTCTTAATTCCCATGCTGATGGTGCGCGTGAGATAAAAACAAAGAAGAAAGACACGCTGACGGTGCGTGCACACAAAATTACGCTAGACCGTGCTCTTTTGTACACCAGCGAAATGCAACACAGCAATAACTTGGTTTGGCAGTTACCTCTCGGTCGTTTAGTCAACGAATATAACATGTACAAATAAAATAAATTATTAGAAAACACGATAATCGACGATGATGAGACTCTGAGGGATGCAATCAGCCAAAAAAGACAAAAGCGAAAAACCGAAGGGGTGTAATAACGACAGAGGGACGTCGACACGAGAGATTGGACTCACTTTTGGTGCGCTTCATAAATTGTTCTGATCTCTGTTTCCACGTTTTCTCGCTGGTCTCCGCTAGGAGCGTGTCGTAACCCTGTGATTTAATCGACACATGCTCACTATTTTATTTATTTATTTGTTTTTTTGTTTTTTTATGTAAATTTGATGTCATACGTATCTTATTTTATGTGTGTGTGGATTTTTATCACGTATTTTTTTTTCTTTTGTTACATCGTGTCAAAAACTTCTCGTTCCTACTCTCGTAGTGCGTGTGTGTTTGCCGACACCGATGGCGCGTGTACGTGAAAACCGATTTGCATGTGAAAGTAACGTGAGGTCGAAATTTCGGAATTAAATCGAATTCGCTCTCGAGTGAAGTGTGTGTGTGTGAGTGTGCGTGTGTGTGTGTGTTTTACACTCCACTGTTTTCGTTCATTCCTTTTGTTTCACAGTTGAACAAACGTTGACAGAGCTATCTCTCGACCGTTTAGTAGGCAAAGTGAAAACATAAAAAAAAACACACGAGTATCATCGCGTTACGTTTCGCGTGACCTTTTAATCGAGATAAAGATAAAACTAGTTTCCTTCAGAAAAAATTTGCGCTGCAAAAGCGGTTTCAATCTAAAGAAAAAAGAAAACTATACAATGAGAGAAAAGAAAACTCTATATCTGGTTATGCGCAATTTACACCCTGACCGAATAAAATAAAGCGTCCCCTCCCCGCGCATGTCGTGAACGTCGTGACCAGCGAAGAGAGTTTTGTCGCGCGTTTTTTTTTTTTTTTTTCAGAGAAGTAAATAAAACATCTGTACTTACACCCTCGAAAAGTTTCTTCTTGTCGTCGTAGGACCTGGTATCGACGCGACGTTCGTACTTGGAGGCGACTTGAATTTTCGGCTGTGAAACAAGCGATTCGATTAAACGTCGTTTAATTTTTCCCCGTTTCTTCTTAAGCGTAAATTACGTACGGGATATTTGCCAGTTAAAGCCTCGGGGTCGAGACCCTTCTTCAGAGCTTTGTGCCTTAGTTGCTGCTTTTGACGTTCCTTCAGCTCTTTAAGCTAAGATAAAACGGTAATATCGATTTATCAATGTAGCTTGAAAAACAACAGCGACTATAATTACACCACCACGAGCGATCTATTCCCTTAAACAAATCACGCTCGGCGTGTTTTCCTTCCGTTTATGCGAAGTTGCGTAATAAATTAAAAAAAGAAAAAAAATATGCACATAATAAAAAAAATATAAATGCATTGTTTTTTTACTAACTGCAAAATTCGAAAAAAATATTATACAACGAATAATTTTTCTCTCGCAAAATCTTACATCGTAGTCCTGACGCTTTTGCCGCTCCTCCAGATCGTACTTTTCGGTTTCGAGTTTGACTATGGCCTCCCACAATTCGGTGGCCTTAGTACGGAGCTTGTCAATGGACAGACCTTCGATTTCCAGGGGCTTGATGCGGATGCTGAGGGAGATTTTCTTTTCCTCCTCGAGTTGCTCTTTCGTCTTGTTGCGCTCGAGTTGCGCCGATGTAAGATTGCCCTGTAATGTGACGTAACAGGAACATTTAAAAGATGTCAAATCGAATTGTTGCAAAGCGGACAAACAAGCAACACGTTTCCCACCGCAAGATCCTTCTTGGTGATGGTGAAGTTTGGACCCTTTGCTTTGCTCTGATCTTTCATCGCTTGCATCATAGCTTGTCGCTTCTTTTCCGATTCCTCCAAGCGCCTTGATAAGAGCAACAAATTTTATTGAACGTTTGGAGAAACGCGAGAAAGTGTTTGTTCAAGCATCAATAACTAACAATACGCGTACCTTCTTTTCTCTTCGATGTCACGTTGTTTCTTCTCCTCTGAAAATCGTCAAACACGTTCGATCAAGTTCTTTCAGGTTTCCTTCTAAAAAAAAAAAAAAGATAAGAAAAAAAGAAAATCGCCGAGACGTTTACCAATTTCACGCTGGCGACGCTCTTCCTCCTCCTTCTTCTTCTGGGCCAATCTCTTCTCCTCGTCCGCGCGAGTTATTTTGCGCTTTGCTTGTTTCTCCTGAAAACAGCGTTTTCTTCAGTCTATCGACGTCTTGAGACGTTACACAGAAAAAACAAAGAATAATATAAACATATCGCAAATGTATCAAATATAAATAAAATGAATAAAAAATACAAGACGTAAAAATGTCGTACCTTTAATCTCTTCAACTCGTCCTCTTCCTTGGCTCTCTGCTTTCGCCATTCCGCTATGTATTCTTTGAGCTGTTCGTCGAGGTCACTTCTTTTCTGTTCTTGTCTCTGAATTTTTCACAACGTCCATTAGTCACGTCATTTGCGCGCGATTACGTTTATGATTTACGCCAGTTTCAATATCGTGCCAGAGCCTCCCCAAGCAACTCCCGCGGAAAACAAACAAACGAAGAAAACTAAAGTTTTACTTATATCTTTACAAATAATTCAACCGCGAGGAAGGAAAGTAAAGAAACAGCGCGAACGAGGAGTTGCGTGGGCACTGCTCGAACACCGGTTGAGTTCACACTCACCTTCATAAACTCGGGATTCTCGGCGGATTCCCTGAAGAAGGCCGGAAAAGAAAAGTAACTCTCTTTAGATTACGACGGCTGAGCCTTCTGTTCTCTGAAAGATCTCGCGAGAGATCCTTCAGAAATTCCGTGTGTGTGTGTGTGCGGACGCGATTCTTTACGCACGTCCATCTCATCCCTCATCTTATTTATTACAACTCACAACTCCATCCAACATTCTCTCCCGCCAACAGCGCACATTATTCACAAACGCCGCTCGTGTATACACACACACACACGCACGCACACACAGACAACACATTGGGCGGAACAATCAGACAGATAGATAAATACATCGGACGGATGTAACAGAAAGAGTGAGAAAAAAAATCAGCGGTAGGTAGAAGAAGGCGAAAAAAAAGAGGAAACGTGTGAAAGGAAGGGGAAGAGAAAAAAAAAGAGAGAGACAAGAAACACAAAAAAATGCAGATAGAAAGGCGAGTAAGGTGCAAGCGTGTAGAAAGAAGAAACCAAAGTGCGCACCGCAGCGAATCTCGGGAGAAGGCATTAGATCAGAGGAGTCCCGTGTAACTTGTCTTGAATGAGTTACTCAATTGCGAGGATTCGAGTGATCAGAAGAGAGACATGAAAAAACACGATAGAAACACGATGTTTCGGGGTGTCATCGAAATGATTAAAAACTTTACTAAATATTTTAGACTTTCGCGCGATTTCTTTTTTGAACAAAAAATAGAAATTAAATTCGTCAGAACGCAACAATCGCTCGAAAAGAACGTGAGGAAATTATGTGAGAGAGAAAGATAGAGAAAGAAAGAAAGAGAGAGAGAGAAATACAGAGAGATCAATATCTTCGTACAAACAATTTATATTGATAAAGGATATATATTTAATATGTTTTATCAGAATATGTAAACATGTATTACGTATTTTCTATACGTACAATGGGATTGGCCGGGATGTGGGGTATTACATGATTACTGCTTGCAAGTCGATCAATCATGGCGCAAAGTCAATTTAATTAATAAAGGAAAAACTCAAGAGAAAGAGAGACAGAGAGAAAGAAAGAGACACAAATAAACGAGATAGAGTCTCGATGTGTAACAAGGACATGACACATCACTTTCGACGTGAAACAACAGACGTGATTATGTACAATTCGTTAATGTCGTTATTAATCAGAGAAACAAAAAAAAAAGACACGCGAAGATGCGAACAAGATGTAAAAGAAAAAAAAAAAAATAATACGAGGGGGAAAAAAAAGGAGCTTCGAACACTGACAAGTGAATTATATATTAGACATGTTTCTGACAGAAGTGAGATCCCGAAAACGTCTCGTTTTCGCGACGAATTTACGCTTTATTTTCCCGCTTGGTGCCGCGTAACGTGAGACTCTTTTCACGAAGTTGCAATCGAACGAAACGCGATCCTAGCACGGACAATTTTGCGCACACGAGCGGAATCGAATTACTCGCGGTGACAAATATTGTAGTTAGTGATTTTCGCGAAACGGAAACAATTTGCGAGCTAAATAATTAAATATCGCATTATGCGCCGCAAGCGAGAGCCAACCGTTAACGGGATCGCATCAGGGCGTGGTACGGTTTTGAGCATACGTCGGCCTTAGAATAAACCGTGTTACGTTGTTGTGCGTACATTTATGAACGTCTGGCAGGCTCCCAAACGGCTCAAGTATCGTAACACGTTGGCATTATGCAATCGCCAGCGTAAAATATTTTATAATATTTGAAGAACGGACGTTATTCGCACGCCCGCGCGTTGCCATTTTCAGAAACCGTGTCCGATCATATTCGCGGGCATTTTCTCAACGCACAGGGCCAATGATCGCTCGTCCCATCTCTCGTCTCGCGCCCATATATTTCTCGCAAACAAGAGATTTTCTCTTCTCATGCATAGATAGGTAATTGGCAGATTTACAGCGTAAACGTTTAAATATAACGCGCAACATCCTGTGAAACGACCCGCCCGAAACGCGTTTTCTTCAATCTCATTCCTGTCATGCAAATTCCAAGATTGTAAAAACGGCTGGTTTCACAGACGTCGGGCAGGTTGACATCAAGTTTTCTGGATGCTTTTTTCAGACTCCAAAAGATTTTACGCCGCGCGTTTCAAAATTCTTTCTTGAAAAAGAAAACAATCTGAACTCTCGAGTGTCTCTTCGATCGCGCGAGAATCTTTGCGGCTTCTTTCGTAGAAAGTGTTTAAATTTCATTCCAAAAAATCTCTTTCTTTGTTTATTAAAAAAACATTCGTCCGTTTCCTAAGAAACGAAACTGATTCAATCGACGTCAGAGAAACCAGCTCGACGGGGGCGGGGGAGGAACGAAAGAACGGCCTGTAAGAACAGGGGGGCGGGGTTGTATTATTGACGTGTAAACACCTCGATATTCAACTTACTTTTGGGACGCTCTACCCCTATAAAAAAAAAGAAAGTATAGATTCATTAATAAAGTCGTGTGTGTGATTATAATTCGCTTACATAAGACTGCACAAAGCTCTGCACGCGCGTAATTAATAATTATTACGTATATAAAATATATAAATTGGTATCGCTCGTCTCCAAAAATTGTATCTTCCTTGTTTTTTTTTATGCAAACTAAAATCCGTGAAAACGACGATCAATTTTTTTTTACAGGCGCTTATTAGCGAGCGTGTACACTGCCTGAGATGAATTTTGCACTTTCAATCAAGCGGTTTGTCGTTTTCCTTCGGAGATCTCGTAGCTTTGCAAAACTGTTTTGTTTTTTTTTTTTTTTGTTTTTTTCGTTGTCCAGTTGCTGTGTAGTTTGCAAACAACAGAGGCTGATTAGGCGACAGAGACACGACAAGATAGACACGAAGGAAATCATAGAGCGGGTGAGATCTTTTTGCTGTAATAATCGTGTAACGTGTGGGGTGTGTGAGAGACAGAGTGTGCGATGTGGTGAATCCACAGTTGAAGTGTTTCTGTATACAAAGGTGGACATGTCGTGTGTGACTTCACGTGTGGGGTTCACATTGTTGTGTGCGTGTATCGTCTGTACACAAAAAAAGCGTCATAGCGTTGTTGCCTTTCATTTTGTCGTTTTAACCATCGATGCAAAAACAAAAAAAAACCAGCGACACGACACACGACAGACGTTGAGAAGACAGCGAATACACCGAGGGGGGCGGGGGAGGGAAGAGGGCAAAAAATATACTTTTTTTTTACAAAACCTGAAACGCGCGCGGACACCGAAAAGAAGAACGTCGCAAGAAATCGCTTCGATATATCGCTGATATGGAAACCATTTCGTGGCAGCGTTCTTCTTTCGTAAAAATTATCCCTTTTTTTATATCCATCGTGTACTAAAAAAGAGGAAGAAGAAGAAAAAGATGATAGGAAAAAAAGAAAATAGGAGAAAAATGAGAAAAATCGAAAAAAGAGGTGAAAGGAAAACAGACAAAGAGGAGCGAAAAAAATGAAAGAGTAAGAGAGAGAGAGCCAGCAAGTGTATCGCTACAAAAATCTACGCAAAAATTAACAACTGCGGCGGCGGCAGCGGCGGCGGCGGCGGCACAACGCATGTGAGATGAAGAAAACAAAGTAAAAAGAGATATACAACAGATAGAGAACGGACGAACAATTATTATTACAGCGATGACAAAAGACAGAACAGTGATTAGACAACGGAAGTAAAAAAAAAAAAAAATTAAGAAAAAAAATAGTAAAAAAAACGACATCGACGAGATAATGCGTACACCATTTATTTGCCGAAAAAAGAAATTAGAGAAGGCTTTTTTGTCGTGTGCAAAACTTACTCGGTCTTCTTCTCCGGCTGCCTTTGATTTCGACAATTTTTGTATTGTACCGCGCGGGGGTCGATTAGCCGACGACAAGTGATGGTGGTGGTTGGTTTGATTGATTGATTGGTTGGTTTGTGTGTTGTATGTGGAGATACACACAGACAGAGAGAGATAGGGAGTGAATAAACAAACAAAGAAAAAAACGGAGTTCGTAAATCAAAGAAAGAACAGAAACACCTTTCGTATGTGTGTAAATTTTTCAGCGATTCGGGACTACTCGCTACTTTCTCGTGCATTTCTACATTTTTACATCCTACGTCTACATCGATTCCGTTTTATTTTTATTCGTCAGTCAACGTTTACGTAAATCGAAAAACGCATTAATGTCAATTTAAAAAAAAGAAAGAAAGAAATATGCGGATGAAAAATTATTCTAATACTAAAATTCTCGAACAATTGTAAAACGATATTAAATAAAATCACAAAATATTGCTGATCACATCAGATTTCCTGAAAAGCAACACGTCCCGTGCGTCCTCTACGAATACGCGTATACGTTGCTACATTCTCGCGACACGAAATTTCTTAAAGATGATCTTCTGGGTAACTATTCGTTTCTAATTGGTGAGAAAAACACTCGCAGCTCGACGCGAGATCTGAATTTCGCAACGCGCCCTCGTGCTAGTAGCTACATTTTACACGCTCGTAGTAACAAGCCTCGGAAACTTACTTCCTGAAATGAAAAAAAAATAATACAGGTTTTCTTCACGAACGTAAGAAGGATAAAACATGTATCTCAGAAGCGGGATCTGAGGAAACTTGACGTAATAGGAAAAAAAAACACTTACACTTCTTCGACTTCCTCTTCCTCGCTGCAAAAGAGAAAACGGAAAAAGTCTAGTTAGTCAGGGTGAACACAAGGGTGGGCGATTCGTTCAAACAAACAGAGTACCCGGGGGGTAAGGGGGAAAGGGGGTGATCTTGCAAAATCAGAAGGGGTGCACACTTTCAGACGGGGGGGTTGTCAAAGCACGTTCGCTTCTACTTCAAGCAAATTTTTATTCTTGCGAGTATATAGTTTTCGTGTGCTTGTTATTGTGATAATGAGTGTGCGAGTTCTTACATCAGGTTTTAATTACTTTTAAATAATTTATCTGCGAATTTAAAAGACAAGAAACTGTTCGTTGAAATTTGAAACTGTATAAAGTTAAGACGTACAAAAAAAAAAAAAGAATAGAAAGTCAAGTACTTATGTGAGGTCATCGATAATTAAATCAACGAAATTTTTTATCTTTGTTTTCTATTAAAGGGCTTGAACAGGTGCGACTAATATGTAAAAACGTAATACACAAGGGAATTCGACATTTGAGACAACACAGTTAGACAAGATTGTGATGGTGTGCACAGAACGACACATTGGGAACACGACGAAGCTAACAGATCATCACTGTTTGACCTTACGTTTATATTTACTTTTTGTTCGGACATAATTTACGTAATGTTCACACTGAGCATGTGACGATCTTGCCTTCGATAGAAAAATCTGAAAATTCTCACTTGATAATGCATCTACATCTCGCATTCTGATTCATCTCGGAGAACAGCGATATCACATAGAAATTTAATTACCATACGAAACATGTATTTTGAAAGTTATGCAAGTCTGGTTTTCTCGTGAGATTAACAAATTGTGGAGAGAAGCGAGTAAAAGATTAACAGCAAAGTTTTTCGACTGTTTTAAAATTTTCCATCCTCTCCTTCCAACACTTTGCTGTTAAATATTCATTGATTTGCAAAGACTCGCTTATTATTAAAGCGCGCAATGTCTCCAAAGTTGGACTTGCACCGATTTCAAAATAAACGCGATGAAATATTTTACGGATAACGAAATAATGTAATAGTCGATCGATAAATTGATCTCCAGAGAGATGGGAATTAATTAATATATTAAATTTTTTTTTTTTTTTTTAATCACTTACGAGTATTGGTCCTCGTCGTCCGACATGTTGGCGGCTATTTAAAGTGCTGCAACACAAAAATAAGGTGTATCGGTTATGAAATGTACAAAATGGACGCGCGACACACAAGAATCAAAAGAGACGCGAGAGACGCACATTCTTCGATATTAAAAATTCTATACGAAAATAAAATTAAAAAAAAACACGTTGATTTCGTAAAAAACTGTATGTAGCACAAAAAAACACTGCACTTGCAATTGAAAAAAAAAACTGATTAATTTATTCCACACACATATTGCAACGTTCTATTTTACTTTATTTGCAAATTATTATTTTGCAAACTTCGTGAATTTAAAAACAAAAATTCTCTTCTCTCCCTCAACATCTTCAAACCCGACGAAAAGCGAACATTCAATTTTCCTCGCACTCAATACGCCATATCTCACAATTCGTAAGACACACGTGTACGCAATCACCAAATAATACGTCAAGGTAGTCAATTCACGAATAACTCGATCAATTTCTCGTTTCGATTACTCACACAATCACTTGCTCAAATTGCTAGAAAGAGACGATCATAGAGGAATGCGAGGAGTGAGAGTCTAAACGGTTGTGAGTGCGTGAAGAAGAAGAAGAAGAAGAGCGGAAGAGGTCGACAAAAAAGGAAGAGGAGAAACGTGTCGGCGTGATATAACGAGGTGCGGACACACGTAAAAGCGATCAAAAAAAAAAAACAAAAATGGAAAAATGCAAGCACCTTGCGCGCGAAGAGAGAGAGAGAAACGAGAAGAAAGCCGAAGTTGAATGGACCGGGTTAGGGCGCGTTGACGCGTTTTCGAAGTAATCCGATACTTCGAGGCGGGAAAGAGAAAATGCCAGTTTGCTAACCCTGGCCGCAAGCTCGGCGTTGCAAGCTCTATAAGGAGCAGTCCCCTTCTCTTCTTCTCGTCGCTCTAATTTTAGAGGTAACAACATGCTCGCTCATTCCTTTATTTCCTTCTTTTCGTTTCTCTCTTCCTCCGCGGTTCTTCTTTTTTTTTTTCCTCTCTCGCGAGCTTTCCGAACGATCCGCAAAAGTCAAAATCTCGCGTCTCGTCGAATTACATTTGCAATATTTTAGGTAGATACGAATTTCCCTTAGCAGAACGAAAACCCGCGATTTTACGAATTTTTACACACAAACACGTCAACGTTATCTTACACGTTTGTTATCTCTCATTGTTTATGTCTTATTTCATATTCCCTAATGATTCACACTTATATTGCGTCATCTCGCCATTTATAACGAAGGCCAGAACTACCCCGCAACCAATAAGCGAATCTCTTTAGTAACCAATAAAACGAAATCGGTGCGCGAGCAGACACACATGTATATTTATAAAGATTTTTCGCTGAAACATTATCTTTGAGGCAGAAGTAATACATTTCTCAGAAGCGACAGAAAAAACAATTTTTACAACACGAAAAAATTAACAATCTGATAAAAAAACGTTACTAACAATTTGCAATCCTTTTGTAAAGAAAAATTACTTGATTTAACAACTTTCTGCTCGCTTGAAATGCGAAATTACTTAGTGGCAAAATTTTTTCACCGTGATTCTTACTATTGTAGATAAATTTGTTTATTTCATGCGCGCGCACACATAATTATTACACGAGAGAACACACAGAGACACAATTCACCCTCGCAAATTTTCTAGAATTGACCGAATAGACGAGAGGCGTTTGGCAAAACAACAGAGAAGAAGAGAAGAAAGAGAAAAGAGAGAAGATACAAAAATCATTAACACAGAATGCAAAAAAATGTGAAAACTTACACTCGGCTGGTGTCAATGCGTGAGAAAGAGAGTGTTTGTGTGTGTGTGTGTGAGGTCACACACTTCGCAGACAAACACGCACAGGGAGGAGCCTGAATCCCGGTGGAATGTAGAGTCCGCGACAGCCTGAGCCGCTCTGAGGAGAGATCCGGAAAAGCCGCGACTGGACACTGCAGAGACGTGGAGAGCCGCGGGCAGCGTGCCCGCTCCGGGTAGTCGCTCTCTCTTTCTCTCTCTCTCTCTCTCTCACTATTAATAGAGCGCAGATCCGCATCCGTGGACCACGAGAACGAGATACGATTCTGGCTGATACTATTTTCGTGTCTTCTCTCTACCGGCGATGGTGATCACGTCGCTGTAAATATTTCGCGCGTCTCCACACACACGCGCAATCTCGCGCGAAACGTACACCCGCGAGTTCTCCGGACGGATTGTCTTCCAAAAGTAGGCCTGCTTGCGCGTTCCCGATGTACGATGAGAAACTAGTCAGTACTAGTCTGTAATATGTCTGGTAGAGGCTGAAATCTAGAATCGAGACTCTGAACATCTCGAGGTCGATCGGAAAATCTCAATTTTTCACATTTTTTTCCATGTGTCTGTCACGCGCACGCACTCACACACACACACATACAAATAATTTACCAAATAATAATTTAATGTACGATTTTCTAACATAGAAAATTTGCAAAAATGATTGAACACTTGTATTATTTTATTCGCGCCCCAGTTTTTTTTTTCAACACATTCGCCCGCAGTGGCGAAAGGGCTTAGCTGGAAGCTATGTTTGGGATCGTGAGGATTGTATCGAATCGCGGTGTCTCCTTATGTAGACAGAGACGAGAGAGATCACGTGGGAGATCTCACGATAAGATACGCGTGGTATAAAGTTGCCAGTATTACCTTAAAAATATGACGGAGCTTGTTTCACGCGGGATTTACCGGAACGACAACAGGAGCCTTAATGGATGTTTCGTCTGGTACATTTTGCACAGTGTTTTATTTACCGCCAGTAACAAAACAGCGAGTCAAAGTCGATCCAAGTGAAATAATACAAGTAGATGGATATAATGCGATAAGAGTTTCAAGATAGCCATTGTTTATCTGTTTGGTTTTATAATATGAGGCACGATCGGCCGTTTAAACGGCCTGTCCTTGCCACCGAATCTCAACTGTCCAGATTCCTTTTTGCCGCCGAAACCACCTCCTAAAATTAACAGAAATAATTTGATTGTTATGAAATTAATACGAAAACAAACGTACAGACAAAAAATCATACCTAGCCTTCTTGGTTTCCAACCCTTCATGCTTCGACCGCATTCGTAGTCGATAAACAAATTGTATCCCTTTAATGTAGCATCGCCAGCTCGTCTCAGAACTCTTCTAGCGTCGTCTTTGCTATTCATTTCCACAAAACCGTATCCCTGAGACATGCCGGTCACCACGTCCACTATAACTTTTGCCGAAAGAACATCTCCGTACTTGCTAAAAAACTAGAAATTTAAAATTTATTTATGAAACAATTTGTTACGTTTGATGTGATAAAAAGAGCTTTGGTATAAAAATATATTTTAAGAAGTTACGCGCTCCATTACCTCCTTCAAATCGTGTTTGGTAATTTTGGGACCGAATCTGGCTACGAACAAAGTTCTCTCCGGTATAGACTTTAAATTGTGCGGTGGCTCGTAGTGACTCGCGATCGCCCTGCTAACAGCCTTGTCGTGGGGTTCGGTGTCCGTTCCGTCAATACTACCTGCTTTCAAGGGATCGTACTCTTTGGCATAAGGACTCCAGTTCTTCAACGCATCTTCGGCCTGAAGAATAAAGAAAACATCATCTGAATACTTCAAAAATTTTTTACGTTTACTGTTATTCATTATTTTATCAAAAGAGTTTCATTACTTAATAAATTATTCTCTTCTAATTAATATTACACTGTACTTGATAATGTACTTATATACACTTACCATGTTCGGTTTGATAGTCGACACTTGTAACACACGTAATTGAACGTTTATTTGTTTTGCTTCTCTTTAATTAAAACATGTTTATGGTGTCACAGTCCTGAGAGACTTTTTACCACAGGTTTGTTTTCTTTCCGTTTAACATGCCGTCAGCTGTTTGACACACACTTTGAGCGATAATTTCGAAGGTTAGGAAATCTGTTCGATATCGAAGTGCGAGATATTGATATGCGATTCTCGATATGCGATATATCGATCGATCCGCGCGCGAAACGTGCGACGTGCGACATAACCTGTAAATGCGTACGTGTTTACTTACTGGCGATTTGATGTTGTTATGGCTAAAGTTGTGCAAAAACGTGCGAAAAAAAGAAAAAGCACGAGAGAAGAGCTGGAGTCACTCGATAAAGCGGTACGGTTTTTGCGTACTTTTGTAAACATGTTCATAGTTTATATTATTTGTGCACAATATAAATTTAATCTATATAAATTTTTTCATATTTATGCGTGTGCAGGAATTAATTAACAAAATATTGCAAGTTGAAGCTCACAATGAACAACTTAAAGTGCTCCTCACAAAGGCTACAGATCCTAAATCAGTGGAGAAAGAAGAGAGGACTGGGAAACCATTTGATTTTTCACAGTAAAATATATTCTCTAATTTGTGTCTTTACTTAATATTTCCTTTTACTTGCGGAACAATTCACTAGAGTTTCAATTGTAGGTGTCACAAGAGACACATTCTCTTGAGATTTTACTATCTTGGTTGGGACTATCACGGTTTCACCGTGCAAGAGGATAACACCAATACCATCGAGCATCACTTGTTCACAGCTTTGATAAAAAGTTGTTGTGTAGAATCTCGTGAGAGCACAAATTATCACCGTTGTGGAAGAACTGACAAAGGCGTCAGCTCGTTCTTCCAGGTGATTTCGTTAGATATACGCAGCAGACTGGAGCCCGAGAAGCAGGACAACTTGGCGGACGAGTTGCCTTACTGCAAAATATTGAACAGACTGTTGCCAGCGAACATAAGATGCATAGCGTGGTGTCCGGTATCTTCCAACTTTTCCGCGAGATTTGATTGCAAATACAGAAGGTACAAGTACTTCTTTCCAAAAGGCAATCTGAACATAGACGCCATGGACAGAGCTGTGAAATACGTCATAGGCAATCACGATTTTCGCAATATTTGTAAAATGGATGTAGCCAATGGCGTGACAAATTTCACAAGAACTGTGATCAACGCAAAAGTCTCTGTAAGCGATCAAAACGCAGAAAAACTCACAGGTGTGTTTCTTTAATATTCTGTTGGTTATTTATTTTATTTAATCTGTTGAATAGAGGGAAAAAAATTGTTTTTTCTTGCAGGCTACACTATGTGCGAATTAGAAATTACCAGTCAGGCGTTTCTTTGGCATCAAATTCGTTGCCTGATGGGCGTCTTGCTGCTAGTCGGGCGAGGAAGGGAGGAGCCAGAAGTAATTTTGAAACTCTTGGACGTCGAGACCTGTCCGCAGAAACCGCAGTACAATATGGCGCACGAGACGCCGCTAAATCTTTGGTATTGCGATTACGAAGATGTCGGGTGGTTCGTTGACGAAAATGAATTGATATGCACCATCAAGACTTTGCAACAGGACTGGACTCTCAATACTGTGAAGTATGTTTATTATGAAAAAAAAAGGAAATAATCTTTACATACAATTGTATACATAATTGATCTCGCAATTAAATTTTGCGCCTCGATTAATATATGCAGGTCTTCAATGATCAAAGCTATGTTATCGTATTTGGAAAATTTGGTCAAGGACGTAAACACGGATTTTCAGGACGATTGTCTTCTTCTTGGAATACAATCGAAGGTGTATCAGCCGCTGATGAAACGAGAAATGTGCGGTTAGTATAGAGCGAAACAACTGGCCAACATAAATGTTCGTTACCAAAGCCACAACTTAACTTGGTCTTCTTAGCTTTCTTTCAAGTCTATTATTAAAATTCTTTCTTTGTTTACTTCGTTAACTTGTCTATAGCATGATCTAACAATTTTGTTATTTCTAAGACATCATACATGCATACAAGTACTGTCCAAAAATTTTAATATATATATACTAGCGTATATATAGTCTACTATAATACAGTTGCCTTCAAAATATTCCGATAATCAGATGTAAATGTTTTTGCTCTATTCGTCTCTTTGCTACGCTAAATTACAATATCGCTGTATTTAAAAAACGTTTCTTGAACTTATTTGTTTTTTTTTTTGTTTTTGTTTTTGTAAATGTACATTCTATTTTCTTTTATTATCTTTCAACACTATCTAACTTAATCGACTAAGCCTGTCCAAGTTTCGATTCTTGAACTTTCATTTTTCTTTTCTTCGTTTCGTTCTCAAGTGAGAAATAAAATAATCGAAAGAAGAGAACACAGGATAAATTTATGTACTGCATGCGTTCGTTGTACTTGTGCGTTGCAATTGTGATTTGTTTAATCGTACCGATAGATGCACTTCCAATGAAGTGAAAATAACTGGTAAAAATTGAAGTATGGGCGAGAATAATAAAGGAGAAATACCGTAAACTTGGACAGGTTTAGACTGAAGAATCTGTACAATCTCTACAGGCGCGGTTTATCTCGCCTCGTGTCTCGGTCTCCGCTAGGTGAACGTTTTCCATTAGAAGTATAAGAAAAAAAAAAAAAAAAGAATGTATTATCGATAACTCGACTTTTTCCTTACAGAGAGCTTGGAAAATAAAATCGAACATTACAAGAGGAAACAAAACTGCGTCACGTAGCATACGCCTATTCTAATCACAGGACTTTTATATAAGTTACACATATGTATCAATACTTTTAAATATACATGGCTTTTAATCTAAGTATTACATATGGCATCTCTCGATTGTTGTTTGCTATATGTAGCGGGTTTTTTTTTTTTTTTTTTTTTTTTTCCTTATTATTCGTCAAATTTTGATACACTTCATCAAAAGCTTCTTTAAAATGTTTTGGCAGACCATCAAGTTTACGTGGAAATATCCGTTACGACAGAGAGAATCAACGCTATTCAAAAAACAAATTAACAAATAACGTTGATAGGCCTATAACAAGACTATACACAAAAAACGACGAGCGAACGTTTCGCGAATCTATGCGGATCTAAACAGACAAATGTCGAACGCGATAATAAGTTTTACACGATCTTTAAGCTTATTTCCGAGTGAGTTCTAAGCTGCGAACATAACGTTTTACTATTTACTTTCACCTAAATCTCACACCGAACCGGCTAGAGACGAGTGAGTGTCAGTACAAATTGCTAACGGATATCTAGTGATAGCTATGAAAAAAAAGCCTGAGCGCGCACTAGGCTGTGTTACATATGTGCAATTGTCCTCTTGTCAAGATTCAGACTTGACAGCTTCGATCTTAAAAAAATTCTAACAGCAGCTCTTATCTCATAAACATTGACGTCTTTTGAACATTTATTTACAGAGGATATGAAGCTAATGAAGCTGTTATGTACACAATCAAATCGGTGAAATTTTAGTTCGGGCATCTAAGTGTAATGAACGTATCTCATCTATCGTATGTATATATTTTTTCTTATCGTACTGTTAAATGATAAAATAAAACAGTGCTGCAAACATGTGTGTGACCGCTGTGAGCGATTTTAAAAACTAAAGAAGACATCAAAATCGGAGGTTTTTCATTTGTTTTCACTTCTATCACAGGACGGCATGCATTTGAACCGAGTGTCAAAGTTGCTCTCTTCCTCCGATGAGTTTTCCTCATTGTTTTTACCCTCGTTATCTTCGTCATCTTCCTCCAATTCCTCTTGCTCTAAAAGTCGTCTCGCCATTTGTACGGCGTGCCACTCGCGATAGTGACCTTTCCTCTTTGCCTCGAAAGCTCTTCTCCTTTCTGAAAGTGAAACACATCGAAATAAAGACGAGAAGTTTTACAAAATGTTTGAACACACAAGACAATTTTATTCTTACCTCTTTCCTCGGGAGTTTCCTCCTCCTCCTCTTCCTCGCTGGATTCTTCGAAAATTTTGGGTTTACTACTTCCGGCTAATCTGTATTTTAACGAAATTTGACGTCAAGTTTTTGTATATTTTCATGTAAAATAATTCGAAATACACGCAAAATATTTAAATTACATTCACATACTTTGCTGCAATGGTGGTTGCGTCCAACTGATCAAATTCGTGTTCATTTTGGAGGCCCTCGAAGTTGTATGGGGTTTTTGGTTCTTCAATTTTCATATGACCGTAATCCTTGTCCGCAGGATGAAGGGTTGCAATGATATTCATTTCGTCCCATGTTGTTTCTTTGCTAGGTCTATTGAAGATCAATATAAAAATAATGAAGAAATACAATGTTTATGTACATCCAAAAATAGAATGTGGAAATAATAAGTTGACATTTTCATATATTATACTTGTGCGTTAAGAAAAACTGTTTCACACGAATCTTTCGAAAGTTTTCGTTTGAAATAAAATCATGTTCGCACAAAAATATTCTACACATTCGCTGAGAATATTCGTGAGATTTACGTACATTTGTCATAAACTTTGTCGTATATATTCTCACATTTTTTTTTATTTGAAGAGCAAATCAGTGCGTTAACTCATTGTCACGCGTGCTTATCCTTATAAACGCATGTTTACGTCTCGGTCACGCGAGCCGCTTTTGATATCGAGCGACGAACGTGGAAAGGATGTAGGCATCTCTATTTTTACGCGAACACGTCGGAATTCAATTAACGATTCCTCACCTAGGCGCCTCTGGATTATCAAAACTGCTGGATGTCTTTAGGATTCCCTTGGAAGGCCGTTTTGACAAATTCTCTGCCATCATAAAAGCTGATCACACACACACACACGCGCGCGACGACGGTCACTCACGATGCAACTGCATGTTTACCAACGAATTTCGTTTCTGTCTTCTGAATAACCTATCCGCGAACGCGTCGGTCACTCAATGAACATTTTTACGTGCGCTCCTCAGCATCAGAAGCGGTCTCTATCAGCCTCTTGTGACAGTCCGATCATCCGGTAGTACATACGCAACACACCCTAACGTACTACTTCTATCTGCATAACCAAAATGGAGTGCACATGTGCAAAATAGTTGCATAGTATCGCCCTCTGAAGCTCCTTTTCCTCTCCCCACTTCTCTCTTTATTTGTCTATTTTCTTTGTTCCGTTTCACGCGCCGACAACATCGTACACTGGAGATTACGTACAAAAATAGAACAATGAGTGTGGAAAATATAAAAATACCTGTTTTTATTTATAGCTTAAGCAAATTGCAAACTCTATAACAAAACCTTTTAATTTTATAAATTAAAAGGTTTTGTTCTTTTTACAATTAACCTTTTAATTAAATTTTACATTCTTTTTAACATGCAAAAATATACACAATTTCACAAAATCGTTTTAAGATCTTCATCATGTGTCAAGGAAAGTGAAGCATTTTTTAACATCGCCACCTGTAAATGACACAGTGCTTTTTCCATCCTGAAAACACAAACATGTGATTTTGTAAACATTGTGATTAGGTACATAAAGAGTATTTAAGATTGTAATTTTATAAAGCTTAATACTTCGTGACTCACTTCTTTTGAATAACTTCTATCTCGTTGTAAGTTTCGGTCAAACCTTTCAACTTTGCATTAACGGCGCAAAGTGTTTCACCATTTGGACCAATTACTTTTTTAATATTTTTCAAGATGTTCGAACATCTTGCCAACACTTCCTGAGTGTCTTTCCACTCGTCCTCAGTTTGAGGAAGTATCATGCCGTTGCATCGCAATATGTTCAGTGGTTCCAGAAGTGTTTTCAGCTTAAACAGTAAATCTTTCAAAGTCCTAAACGTTTGGTGCTCTGTAATAATAATAGAAATGTAGATTTCAATTACAAGTGTGACACAAGACACAAATTCAATCAATTTGATTCTCACTGGTGCATCTTGTTACCGCAGCCAATTGCTCATCTATTTCTCTTTGTGCCGAGCTCAAGTTCATTATGTCACGTTCCCTTCTGATGATCTTGATCAGTTTTTCCGTGTCCTGATCCATCTCCTGAGCCACAGTGGCCAATTGCGCAGCCATTAGCCGCTTCTTCTCCTCTGTCTTTTCCTTCACTATCGAATCCATCATCATGGCTCGTAGATATTTGTCGTACAGAAGTCCGAGTTCCATCTCCTTCTTCTCATCATCTATTTTCTTTTGAATATCCAACGGCAGCTGTGACGGCATAAGTGACGGTCTGCTCGAAGAATTTTTTTTACCTGGCACTTCTGAAATTTAACGAGATACGTAGTTTCTAACATATCAAACTAGTACAAACTAGTCAGCAAGATATAAATCAAAACAGGAAATCTTTACTCGGCAATCGAGTATCGTTTAATGTTGTTCTGTTCCGAGTGGTTACATTTCTTAAAGTGGAATTAAGTAACGAAGTGTCCGACAGTTTTCCTGCAGCCTCTCGTGTTTTGGCGGTGTGAGTTCTGGAAAAAAAAATCATTTGTTAAATCAAAACATAAATAAGCTTCTGTCAGCTTGGACACTTTTAATTAAAAAGTTTACCTTTTATTTAACCCCTTTGAAGTACCTGTTGCCTCTTCCATTTTTTCAACTTTATGTTCAAAGATATATTCGTTTACTTTATACCGCAGGCTCGCTTCTTTATTCTACAGTTCAAAAACTTGTCATTACACTCTATGTTTTCACCGTTTCTCAGGACGGTCGCACGCAGATTGAAATTGCAATCGAAACGAGAGAAAAGCGTGGTGGGAGGTCGACCAATCGCAAATAAACGAGCGATTCCGTTTCAATTTTAACAATTCAGGGTTAACGAGGGCGCGGTTCGCAATTCTCGAACAACTTTTGCATGCGAAAGTCCATATCACGTGTCGCGTGAACTGTAGATTTTCGCATAAAAAGAATGGTCTCTCGAGAATCGAGACCCGAAGGGTGTTAATGCATTACCACAGTGCATATACACATATAGATCGGGGTATGAAACGCCTGCGGATTTTGGTTCGCTCAATCGAGTTACGCCACTGTGTATACGTTGTGCTCAAAGCTCACAACAGTGGTCATGCCGGTTGTAATTTTAGGTTAAATTATTTTGGCGTGAGATTTTTCGCGTAGTTTATAAATAATAAGATAATATAGAAAAAAAACCTGGAGTAGCGGTTAAAAAAAAAAAAAAAATTAGAAAAAAATGGACAATAAAATAACGATATGCGACCCCGACGAAGAAGAGGAATTAGAAAATGATATATTGCGTGATATGGAGCCAGTTATGTGGATCAATGACGATCCAAACTACGATTTGGACGAGATTAACACGTTTTTTCACAGAGTTGACTCAGATCAAATCATATACGAGGAGAAGAAGAAAAGGTGCAAATTTATCGGCAAATATGTCATGGGCGACGTTCTCGGCGAGGGTAGTTACGGAAAAGTGAAGGAGGTTCTAGATTCGGAAACGCTCTGTCGACGAGCAGTCAAAATACTGAAGAAACGAAAGCTCCGGAGGATACCGAACGGGGAACAAAACGTTCAACGGTGTGTCTTCGACGATTGTATGATTTTGTTTTTGCAATATATGTAACACAAACGTCTCGTGTGAATTTCTATTTTATATACACACACACACACATGCTGTATATATTTATTTTTTTATATTCACTGCATCTATTGTATATGTATGTATATAAATAGATAAAAGTCATTTATCTTCTTATACATGTATAAATCGCACCAACTAATGCTTGTATTTATATTCACAGGGAAATAAAATTATTAAGAATATTGAAACATAAGAATGTAATAAATCTCGTGGATGTTTTATGTAGTGACGAGAAAGAGAAGATGTATTTAGTTATGGAATTCTGTGTTTGTGGGTTACAGGTAAATTTTGACAAACACGCGTATACTTGGTTCTTCAGAATTTCATACACATACATATGTCTACCAACTACTATCTAAAATTAAACTTGTTATCAACTGATTTTAAGAAAACTGTTGTACATGAGATATATTCTGTTACAACATAACACTAAAAACATGTGGTGCTATTGAAAAGTTTCAAAAACATCTTGATATTTAAAAAAATATCAGACATAAAAGAAGTAAACTGTTTCTGTTTGATGAGCCTTCTTTCAAGTGCAATATATTTCATATAAAATATTTTCATTAAATCAGTTTCATAACAAAATGGTTTAGATGATCAGTTGTTGACTTCCATAATAATCAAAGTGTTTTAAAACTAACATTTGTTTTCTAGTTTGCTTACAAACCTTACTACATGCAATATATGTATTATACATCGTTGTTTCATTACACACACAAAAAATCATGCTACAAAGTACAATTGAAATTTTGTTTTACAATTGACATCTGTGCAATGGCCTGCATGAATTAACAACAATTAGATTTCTATTTATTAGATTCTTTACAGGACATGTTGGAAAGCACACCGGCCAAAAAGCTTCCGCTTTGGCAGGCGCACGATTATTTCTGCCAGTTGTTGGATGGTTTAGAATATCTTTACAGCAAAGGAATAGTTCACAAGGACATAAAACCTGGCAATTTGTTACTAGCTCTAGATGGTACATTAAAGATTAGCGATTTTGGCGTCGCAGAGGTACACAAGCTCCACATCTATATATCTCTAATATTTTAAGAGAGTTTGATCTAATTTACTTTCTAATTAAATATAATCTCTACAAATACCGAGATCAGATTTGATTTAATAAACTGATACAAATGAACACATCAAGTATATTAGTTCCCAAAAAAAGAACAAACGTTAAATATTTCATTTCTAATTTGTTTCTTTTTCATTGTGCCAGGCGTTAGACATGTTTTCCAAAGACGACACATGTACAATAGGTCAGGGGTCGCCGGCGTTTCAACCACCAGAAATCGCGAACGGCTGCGAGAGTTTCTCAGGTTTTAAAGTAGACATATGGAGTAGCGGAGTTACATTGTAAGTAGGATGCGCGTAACCTTAGACGTGAGTTGTAAAGGGTAACGTGTTTTTGTAACAGGTACAACATAACAACAGGTCAATACCCTTTCGAGGGCGATAATATATATAAGTTGTATGAGAACATTGGAAGGGGTGAATATAGTATACCGAACGAAGTAGAAGATCCCCTGAAATCGCTCATACAGGGAATGTTGCAGAAAAACGCGGATAAAAGATTCACATTGCAACAGGTTAAGAGACACGCCTGGACCGTTTGCAAGCACCCCAGAACGCAAAAGGAGGTGCCCATACCGCCCCTGAAAAGCAACTCGTGCCACAGTATGACCGTTTTACCATACCTGTTGGAGTATCATTACGGGAGCGACGATGACGACCCTGTTTATTATACGGAACATCAGCTAAACGGTACAAACTTTGATGTTTCGCTATAAATTAACATAAAAAAAAAAAAAAAATACCGGCCAGAATTCCGAAAGCCAATGCGGCATTTACAACAAAAAAAAAAGACTGTTATTCTTTTGTTCCGCGCATTGTAATGCGTAATCGCTTTCTTTTGTAGAGGAGAGAAGACTTCAAGAGTTGGATCATATCAGCGAAGATCAGAAAACCACGTGTAACAGCCATCATATCAAACCGAACGCGAACAGTCAGAACAAACGGAGATGGCGCAAACCAATCTCGTGCATAAGTATGAAGAGATTTCCGTCTTGCAAACCGTCGTGATTTCGACGATCGTGTCACGTGTTTCTTCGCTTGTATATTGCTGACCGAGTCGGTCGCTATAAAAGCTTTTCCGTGTCCAAGACCGAAAGCTTGATAATACGCGCGCTGTGTGAGCGTACGTTACACGTTATGCGATTCAGCGTGTAACACAGCACGAATAGAACGTAACGCTTTTGAGGTGTCGCTTCAAAAGTGTCGAATAAAAAAAAAACAAAAAAAAAAAACAAAAAAAAAAAACGTTTGTGATATTAAGATTAAATAGCATAGAGATAACAATTCACGACAACCTTATTCGTCATACGATATACTACGAAACGTCTGTTCAAATTTACATTTATCTTTCGGTGCCATATTGATAGCGCGATTAATAAACATGTTAATCGTAAAATAATTCTCTCGTTTTATTTTTATTTTAACTGTGTGTGTGTGTGTGTGACCGCGGGGAAACCGACGAAAAGATGTAAGCAACATCACGCTATAAACCAAATTTATATATAATCTAAACTATAAAAAAAAAAAAATAAAGTTATGAATATATAAAAAAAATATTTTTAAAATAAAAAAAAATATAAAGAAGGTAAGATCTGTGACTAGTAATAAACTAGTAATTTTCTAGAATTGTACACACATATTAATCAACACGTAGTTTCAGAATCACCAACCAAAGATACATTGCAAAATAAAATACCTCAAACTGTTATTTTTTTTTGCGTTTTTTACAAGGTGCCTAAGGACTTGCCGAAAGAATTCAAGCTTACGTCTCACACAATCAACACAAAGTGACTGCGTGTTTGTATCTTCGCGTTTAAGAATTTTCAGCGTTTTATTTTGTCAATCATTTGATCGAGTGAGGAAAATGTGGATCAGTTACGAAGTCATCGGTGTCTATTGACGGAAAAGCGGCTACGAATAAAGCAAAGGTCGACTTAACTTGTTATAACGCGCCAGGTTGTATCGTTTTCTACATTCTTGTTTCTATTCTGAGCCACTTCTTGCTAACACACACGCGGTTGTTGCGCGTAAATTTTGCTTTGCAGATCATAAAATACCGGAAGGGACACCGTGGGACGCTTGCCATCTACTGAGAAAAAACCAGAAAAATACTCGAAAGAATGATGTATCTCGGAAAACAATAAATAACATTTAGAAAAATATAATCAAGCTTCTCACAGATTTCTTGATTGTCTGTTATGTGCAATTTCTTTTCAACGAAAACGTTTTGTTAAAAACAAATTTATGCACATAAAAAAAAAACGTCTAAAAAATTGACAAGTACAGGACAGTGTATGGTGCAAAGGTAATCTGTTTTTGCAGCTGTAAATGAAAATCTTATATTATCACTACATCAATTATTATTTAATAGCTCCACTTATATATTCCAATCTCGTAATGTATATATTGTACTTTATATTACAAACAAGTGTTTTCTTTTTTGCTGAAACTACACTAAATTTAATTCGATTCGTTAATTTACTCTTCTTACGTTCCAATGTGACAACTTCGCAAGACTCTACATGTGATCTTGCTTAAAATAACGTACAATATAACAACAAAATTTAATTGCAAATGTTTTGCAAACATATCAAAGTTGGGTCAGAAAAAATTTTTACGAAGCTCTCTTTTGGGAGACAATAAATTTGGAAGAATAAAGTGCAATTCGATCTCAAAAGCAATTCCTGAGATTTTCTCAGAAAAAGAAATCATATTAATTTACAGTCCATTTCTGTAACGTGTAACAATTTCGTTATCGTATTGTTGCGCAGCAACAATACGATAATCTTGTCCGCGCAACGATTCGTAACGCATGCGTTAAAAATTACAGAACAGACTAGCTGATGATCTCGAGCTGTGATTGAGAAAGAGAAAGAAGGTATAGTTTTTTCTTCCATATTTATAATAATAAAATATGACGATTATATAATCTTAAATGTACAAATAAGTTATTAAGTGTAGTATACATACATAGTAGCTCCTTCTTAAATCAAAAATTTTCAATCTGCTACACACGTTTGTCGCCATTTCCCATCGATATAAAAAAGTAATGTCGCAAATAGGCGTGTTTACATTTATTTTGCTTCTTTTTCTCGAAAATACAATTCGGTCGATACAATTGGTCTGGAGTTTGGGCGCAGGAAGGAAGCGCCTGGATTCACCTCTCAATTTTCGATTTCGCTTGGATTCCAAAAAATCTCCGAGTTTAAGAGGAGCTACTTCAATACAATTTTCAGTAAAGTTTAAGTGTAGTCACCGCTTTGTTTTTTATTCCTAGTGCCATAAATCGGTCAAACGCATAATGAACTAATGTCAAGGCAATTAAGTTATGTCGATATTGATGTGTCTGTGAGTTTTATTTCAATTATATTTTCGATTTTTTTTTTTTTTTTTTTTTGTGATGTTTCATTCCGCACACACATAGCGTTCTGCACAGTGTTTCTTTTGTTTCATGACTGATTACCGCCTAGTATAGCGACTGCGCGTTAGAGGAACGTGGTCGTTTGATCTTTTCCAAGTTCTTGATTACAAGATCGTGAAGCGAACAATAGCGATTGCGAACCTCGCACATGACGAGCCACAAGCTTACGTATTCCTTCTCATCAAGTTCTTGAATGGCCCTTCTATAATCGAGGATGTGTGGATATTTAGCGACTTTGCTTACAATCTTTCCTCGAGAAATGAAGTACCTACGAAAATAAAAAACGAAAGATGATTCTCTTATTTTCGTTGCGCCTGTATAATTTTGCCAGTAAAAAAAAACTATTGAGAAGCATCTGTTCGCGGAGTTTTCCGTTTTACACTACCTAGAAATTTGATCAAAAAATGCGGCAGCTTCGCTCTCAACCGATTGAATTTCGGACAACGTATCTTCTTGAATGGATACTCCAAAGTTGTTTCCGTCCTCGATTTTTGGGATCAAAAAGGAGATCCACATTTTTAGCTGAAAAAAAAATTCAATGACGCGTTAAAAATCCATGACGCACAAATTTTCTGCACTTGTTCATCAGATGTATATCGCGCACGTTTAAATGTGTGCTCACCAAGTTGGAATCTTCCAGAAGTTCTCTAATGTAGGGTTTGACTATGTGAATCAGGTCACATAATTTTTTGTTGCAAGGTACCGGACCGTTTGGAAGTACCATAACTTTGGTTCCGCTGGTTTCTTCGCTATTATTGTCCACTTTGAGCTTTTTTGTAGCAGGACCATCTTCGGAATGATTAATAATTATGGGGTCTGGAATGGGTACATTCAGCTCTTGATGTACGTCTGACAATTTGCGATTACAGAATCCCGGTGTTTCTAGCAATTCGTTTAATTTGACTATTTTCTCAGGAAATCCCTCTACCAACAGTTCCTCTGCCTTAAATGACAAATACATAAATAACAACATACAAAATATAATATAGAGAGCTTATTCTGTGACAATATACAGAGCAAGCTACTATTTGATAAGATATAAAGAGCATACAAATATAAGGGAAGAGAGAGCAACCAATTACCTTTGTTTTGAGAGAATCCTTGTATTCTTGAACCTGTAAAATAATCTTAAAAAATATATCACTTTGATAACAATGTGTGTAAATGAGTACTTAAATAAGTACTTGGAATTAATTTAAAGTAATACACACATAAATATGTATAAAATATAAGCAACATGAGAATGCAATGGCAATGAAATAACTTGAAACAAAATAATCTACAAGTGTTGCAAATCACAAAGTTCAGTCCAACTTGGATACCTTATTTTCTGTGAGACCATCTGGGAATAAGTTACTTGAGCCATGGCTTGGATTACTGGAGAGTGTGGAAAACATTTACACAAAAGATGGAAAGCAATACAGGGGAACATACAGAGGGAGATTGTTAAAAATTGTGAGAAGTTTAAGGCAAGAATTTGGATTTTTTACAGATCTTAATCTCACATAACAGAATGTAATCACAAGAGATTGATGACAGATTGTTCAATTGTTTGTTTTAAAAAGGTATGTTTTATATTTCAGATTGTACGCACAGTAACACGTGTAATAGTATTTTAATTATTTAGTCTAGACTGTATTTATTTGAGGAGCAATAATAATTCCTTAGGTGATGATAGTCAAACCTGAGGAGCAACTGATGTCACACATATGTACCAGTATAAAAGAATAGTTATTTATTTATGATTATCTATAAAAAAAAAAAACAAGCTGTAACACTTTCTGTTATAAAAATAATATCAGTCCAGTGTATTCTGTATGAAAGAAAAATCTCATATCAGCATTACTGTATCATATTTCTCCTGCAGTGTCTAGAAACTTGAGGTTTGGCGGGGAGCACAAGCTCATCAAAAATTTCTTGTCGTTATCAATTATCAGTGTTAATCCCCATAAGTACAAATGCCATCGAGACTACTAGATCTTTCTTCGGAGAAGAGGAAAATGAGGCTACGTTTGCAACGAAAAAAACTTCAAAAATGTATGGTGTTTTTTTTTTCACCTGCATTCGATACTCGCGACAATTTCAAGTACATGGACGGGAGAAACGGAAGGGAATTCGGGCGCGATAGGGAAGCAAAGGGGTGGCGGTAAACTCTCGATCGCGGGATTCTCGAGATGAATGAACGCGCACATCACTGTGCTCGCGTAAATACCGGTGGTTAACCTAAACCACGTCGTTCGGGCCACCTTCGATCGGATTGTCTCGGTCCGATTCCCACGTGTCGGCAACGCGAGAATCGACAAACGGGGACGAAATCGAGATGATTTCTTACCTTTCTCACGGTAGCATCCTCCATTATAAGTTTTGTGGGAGAGAGCTATTTCTAAATCGCACAGCAAACGTTCCGTGTTTCCCTTTGTTAAAAACGTGCAACTCTCGCTCTGCGCGCAACTCCAAACAGGAAGTCGCGCTACCATCGTGTTGTGTACGTACTACTACGTTGTCAAGCGAGGGACTTCGCGTCCCCGGTAGACCCGTCGATTTCGTCCGCGCTTTCGGCGATTTATCGTCGTTTAAAAATCGACGCACGTATTTACACACGCGGCGGTACAAGAAAGAGACGAGCGCGCGATAATACGATGATACGCGCCGAAACGGACGAACTCGACGAAACTTTGCGTCTTGACGCATGCGCACGATCGCGAGTTGGCGATCGATTCTTCTTTTAATAAAATGTGAATCACAACACACGCTCGCAATTCCGAGAAGGATTTTGCACGCGCAATCACGCAATTTAATTTTTCTCTGAGACTTCTCTGCGCTTCTCGCACCGTATTGTATATTTTTTTTTTACACTCAAGTTACAATATTGATATTGATAAACATCAGATGTTTCTTTTTTTAAAAAAAAGAAATTTTATTATATGTACAAAAAGCAAAAAAAGATGTTAAAGACGTATCTAACGTACCACACACATACACACGCGCAAAGGCATATGAGAATTTAAAAATTGCAACATTCTAAAATAATCAATGTCACGCTGAGAATTGCTTTCAAGATTTAAATTGATCGCTCGAGGATTGCATGTTGCGTGTGCACACACACACACACACACAAATAATAATAATAATGTAAATTCTCTCACTGTTTTTTTATATTTCACCCTTTTTCGACATCATGACAATTTTTTTCCTCACTTTCTCGAAGAGCATTTAACGAAAAACAAATTGTTGAGAAAACAGATTATTTTAAAAACGATTCGAGAGTCTCAAGCTGATGATTGATCACTTTGTATCTTGTAATTTTTAAATGTCTATATGCTAGAGCAATAAAAGCATTTTTTTTTTTTTTTTTTCTACGCGAACGCATCGATAAAGAGGCGAGTGAGAGCCTTTTATCGCGGCGCTTGTATCATCGTCCAATTGTTAATTACAAAAAGAAACACGGTTAATCGACAGTATTTAATGAGAATAACTAATTATAATAATAATATTAATTATTATAATAATTGCGATAGATTTTTCTTTGTATAAATATATATTAAACAGGGCTAGGTGAGCTTCTTGGCTTTCTGGTAAAGTGTATCGACAACCTTTCCCATGCTGTGTATCGTGTCTAATGCGATTTCGTAAGTTTTGTCGCGCGGCGTGTCTTCGAAGACGATCAGAACACCTTCCCCTTGGTCGAGAACTCCTCGCAGCTTCTTGTCCAGAATCATTTGCGACAGTTTCTTTTCTACTTGAGCCAACGGCAGGGATATGCACGAGGCAATGTGACTTACCTGCGTCAAAATGCGCAAGAATTATCAAAACTGTTTTTTTATTTAACACGTGTTTCCACGTGTGAAGATATTTTTTGCTTATATTTGGCAGTTTTTTTTTTTTCAATACATTTTAAAAAACACGTTCGCATAAATACCTGGACTCGGGAGTAAGGTTCGACTAAACGGCACAAATTTTGTTCTAACATCGCGTCGTAGAGAGAACCGAGATGCGCGCGTACGATCACGTCGTCTTCCAATTCTTGTCGATATTGCTTAACCGCCTTCTGAAAGTCCGCTAGCGATCGCCGATGGCTAGCCTCGGCTACAGCCCGCATAGCGTCCAGATCCAATCCCGCGTATTTCACCGCCAATTTACCCGACATGATAGCCTGAACGTCCTCCGGTGTGCGTAACATGATTTTTGACAGCAACATGTACTTGAGCGCCGTCAACGCCTTGGGGCTTTCAACACTGTCGTACCTACAAAAAAGAAACAAGAAACGAACGAAAACCAGAGATGTAGCAAATTCTTTGGTTTAAAATATGCAATTTACAGTATCGACTGTCTGCGAGGTATATACCCTTCAAATGCTTCGTAAAAGTAAGAATAAGCAGTCTTGAAATCTCGTTCATCCGCTGCGTGCAGTATTCCCGATTGTAAGTCTAGAGCAGCCTGCATCTTGGGTGGACAGTAAATTGCATTGGCAGTTGTTCTGGCACTGGTGAGCGCCGCTCTTGCCTTAGCCAAATTGCTCAATGCGTGATATGTCTTGCTTTCCAGTAACTGAACTTCCACCAACAGCTGCTTGTCGTCGAGTTTTTTGAGTTCTTTGAGGAGAGCAGAGCCCAATTGCAATGCTTCACTAAACATACCGGTGTCAAAGTAGAGAGCTATTAAGCGAGCTTCTAAAGACTGTCTTAAAAATGTTCTACGTTCTTCCTTGGCCCATTCTATGCATTCTTTACACAATTGCACCTAGACACACAATGTACATACAATTACATCTTGTTTTTGTTACATAGTTGACATATGAAAGCAAAGTTCTGTCTGCAACTTATTCTGTCACATCCACATCTGCATGATCCTTTAGAGTACAACAAAACTCACCTCAATACCTATACCAGCCTCCAGATCCAGAAAGAAGTCGACTAAGGATCGCACAAGCTTGGCAGCTTTTGCTTTGCTGATGAGGCTGAGAAAGGGTCTCGTGGCTTTGATCAATTCGGCCAGTTCTTTCGCCTTGCCCTCCTTCTTGTAGAGCTCGCCCAGGTGGAGAATACCCTGTTCCTTGACGCGGATGTTGTCCTCGTCATCGTCGCCGATGCTGGGGTCGGAAACGATCTCGTTCAGCAGCGAGATGCCCTCGCTCCGGTTCGTCACAGAAACGGCCTGAGCTCTCTCGAACAGCATCGCACCAGCCATTTCGGATGATCGTTCGTATAACGCTCCTCCGTAGGAGTTTTGCTCAATCGTCAAAAACGCGCGTTATCGTTTACCTGAGCTGTTCTGGCGTGGCTGGAAAAAAAAAAATATGTCGCGGGTGCCACGGGGAAACGTGTGTCAACGAGAACGGTCCGTTGTTTCTTCTTTCGTCGGTTTCGCAATGTCTGTTTGCCCGGACGCGATTTCACTTTCCTCGCAGACGTTTGTGCGTACACTCGCTCGCTCTTTTTTAATCGCGCTCTTTCTATATTGTTATTTCTCGCAGCGCTTGCCAGATCGCCGAAACTGCAAAACTCATGTCATGCAGCTACGTGAGTCAAACGAGCTACTCGCTTTCATCAGGATTGCCGGAATCGGAGTTCTTATTGCGCGTGCACATTGCCCGCACGTAAAAAGGCTTGTACTCACGAAGAAGTTAAATATCGATAATCGCGCGCGCGTCGATATTTCGATTATCTCGAGAGACGAACGATATTTATTAAATATTCATTAAGTTGTTAAACATATGTTTAATCTCGAAGAATTCTCACCCTTGGTGTTATCAGAATAAAGTTGAAATAACATAGAAAGCTGTCATTTCTTGTAAATGTTGTGCAAAATAAACAAATTATGTATGCACTTATTTTTTTGCGCGAGATATTCGCGCGCTGTGTTCGTTCGATCGAATTGACGAGTGCGATTGGTCGATCGCGGAAAGTTCGTTTTGCGAACGCAACTTGCGGACACAATTCGTCCATTTGCAGATCCGGTTTTACGCTCCTGTCTGTCTGATCACGTGGACAGAAACTGTGCGTGGTGTGTTGTGTATCGCGGATGAAGTGAATTTGACTTTTTGACCCTTCCGCGGTGCGATCGAGCGTGGAATCGAAAGCGCGTTTATGACGACACGTGTGTGACAATGGCACCGACTATTCAGACCAACGGCAATCAAGCCGACCGAGATAAACGAGCGGTCAGACCGGCGGAAAAAAGGTGACGAGCGAGGAGGTTACGCTCGCGACTTAAATCCAAACAAACCGAGCTAACTCGTTGATTATTGTAATTCTCTTTGCAGATCCGAACTAATATGCAGAGTTAAATATTGCAACACTCTGCCGGACATCCCGTTCGATCCGAAATTCATAACTTATCCGTTTGAGCCAACCAGGTGTGTAGGTCGCGTCAGAGATCGAAACTCCATATGTGCTTTTCTCTCTCGTTAACAATTGCCGTTTATTTTCGCGACGCAGGTTCATTCAGTACAACCCTACCTCGTTAGAGCGCAATTACAAGTACGAGGTTCTGACGGAACACGACTTGGGCGTTGAAATTGATTTGATAAACAAGGACACGTACGCGGGAGATCCGAACGCGCAACTGGATCCGGCCGATGAGAAATTACTCGAGGAAGACGTTCTGACTCCCCAAGACTCGAAACGTTCCAGACACCATGCCAGAAGTGTCTCTTGGTTGAGACGCACAGAATATATCTCCACAGAAAGCACCAGATTTCAGCCACAAACAGCAGACAAGGTTGAGGCTAAAGTCGGTTACAGTATCAAGAAAAATTTCAAGGTATGATGCAATATGTGCTTCGAATTTGTACAGTATTGCTTTTTTTTTGTATCTTTGAATGCAAAATATAATTGTTTTTCTTTTGTCAGGAGGAGACTCTGTATATGGACCGTGAGAGTCAAATAAAAGCTATAGAGAAGACATTCGAAGACAATAAGAAACCAATTGAGAGGCACTACAGCAAATCAAATGTAGTGCCCTCTGAGATATTGCCAGTGTACCCAGACTTCAAGGTAGCACAGTTGCAACAATTACTACAGTGTCAATTCTGTCATTTTTTTTATTATATTAACTTTCAATGTTTATAGTTGTGGAAATATCCTTGTGCCCAAGTTATATTTGACTCTGATCCCGCGCCAACTGGCCGATCAGTGCCTGCACAAATCGAGGAAATGTCACAAGCCATGATAAGGCAAGTTCCTTTTTTTTCTGTTGCAATAATTTTACGATAGAGCGAACAATCCGAGTAGCATTCGAAAACATTTGAGATTCGTTGTGAAAACATGATGCTCTTTGCCGCAGAGGTGTTATGGATGAGAGTGGGGAACAGTTCGTGGCGTATTTCCTACCTCTGGAGGAAACGTTGGAGAAGCGTCGACGGGACTTCACCGCTGACATTGAGTACGCAGACGATGACGAATACGAATACAAGATGGCGAGGGAATACAATTGGAACGTCAAGAGCAAAGCGTCTAAGGGTTACGAGGAGAATTATTTCCTGGTGATCAGACAGGATGGGGTACGTGCAAGCGTGTCACTCGCTTGATTAATTAATTCTTCGAGTGTTTGCGTTAATTGATAAAATATTTCAGGTGTATTATAACGAGCTGGAGACGCGCGTGCGGCTGAGCAAACGGCGACAGAAAGCCGGGCAGCAGCCGAATAACACGCGCTTGATCGTTCGTCATCGGCCTCTAAACGCCAACGAGTTCAGAATGCAGAGATATCGAGAGAAGCAGTTGGAACCGCCCGGAGAGGAAGACGAGGACGAAGAGGAGGAGGAAGAAGAGCAGGACGAACCTCAGCAGGAAGCGGAGAAAAACGACGAGAAAGGTTTGGCTCAAAGATTCGCTTTTGTCGCGGTTCAACGATTTTTGCTGATAATTTTCTCTCTTTGCAAAATCCAAAACAAATTTTTTTCCCGCAGGTTCCGAGGCGGAGAACGAGGAAGGATCGCGCGCCTCATCGAGAGCGTCTTCGCGGGCGTCCAGCAGGAAATCACGATCGAAATCGCGATCGCGCTCCAAGTCAGGCTCGAGATCAAAGTCGCGCTCGCGATCGAAATCTCGATCGCAGTCCCGATCGCGCTCACGTTCTCAGTCGCGCTCGCCGTCGAAGTCGCGCAGCAAGTCGCGATCCGGCAGTCCCCGGTCGAGGAACTCGTCGAAATCCCGATCCGCGTCGAGATCGCGTTCCGGCACACCCGCCAAGTCGCCATCCAGATCTCGATCGAGCTCGCGTTCCAAGTCAAAGTCGAGGTCGCGGTCGAGATCAGTTTCCGGTAGCGAAAGCGGTTCCGGGAGCGCGAGCGGCGAAAGCGGTTCGGAAAGCGAGTGAATCCAGGATCGGTAACCGTCGTATTTTGTTTTTGAAGCACTTGCAACCGCAAGATAAGAAGTTTTATACGTCGTTGCTGTCAACTCGGTGGCTTCTAAAATCGAGTAAACCACAGATTATACTGTTTATTTTTCAGATTGCGCACTAGTTTTATTCAGAAAACATCGTTCGAACGAACACCTTTCCCATGTGATTATTGTTTTGTAAAAATTCCAATGAAGACGGATCGCATATATTTTAGGTTAGTACAAACCGGCATAAATATTCGAACTTATTCTTTGATGACACGTGAGTAATTATTAAACATACCGACTTGTACAAGTGCTGTGCGAATGTCAAAGAAATAAATTCATAAAAAAAAACACACAAATTGACTTCAATCTCTCTTTGCAGCGAGATTTGCCATGCGATATCCGCGGGAGAAAGGTTAAGACTGACTGTCGGCATTGTCGCATTTCGCGGCTACTTACCGGCCGCGAGCTCACGCTAGATGGCGACGTGCGTTCTGCACGAAGTTGCCGCGCATTACCCATTGCGTCATCCTCCGATCCCGTAGCTGCATTGCTCGAGTGCTAAGGCGCAAATGGCGTTTTCGTTCACTCGGATCATCAGGTGCGAGGATCGAAAGAGAGCGAACGTTGATCGTGGTCGACGGAACGTCCAGAAACACGAACGGTGAGTAGCAAAAGTGCTCGCAAAAAACTGCTGCGTCACGCAAACAAATTCTCTTACCAATGGCGACAACACCTCACTCGAGTCGTGCGTGCGTTGCATTATGCTGCTTTTTCTTTACCTCGAAACTTGGGATTTACCGGATCGATCACGCGATTTCGAAAAACGCGCACGCACACGCTCGCTCTCTCGTCTCAAGATTTAAGCTGTCATTCCGACGAGGCGTCGCGTTCGAACGAGGACGAGACAAGATTGCGCGAATGGAGTTTCAAATTGCAAGAACAATTTCTTATCGGAACGCGATTGCGACTTATCGCGTATGTCAGGAAGACATTGACCCTGAAATTGTCGCGCGCGCTCGATCGTTTCTATTCTCTTCCGACTTTACTTTTTTGTTTGTTGTCGTTTCGCTCGTTCCAATGTGGAACGAAACACAAATTGAGGGTGAGAGACTTTTTTGTTGCAGAAGTTTCGCGCGTAAATAAATTATTAAATCACGAGACAAATCCATTTTCGTACGTTAAGTTTGTACGTTGTTCGGAGGGAATAACATGCCTGAAGAAAAAGCAAACCGCGCGTGTGTCCACTTGAATTCCCCGACGATTGTGTCACGTGAAAAAAACAACAACACGGGCTTCCGGGAAATTTCGATGCCGCACGTACGCACAAGTGACATTTGTGACAAATAGAGAAGTTTGTAAAATTCGTTTCATTGTGTTCGTTAAAAAATTTTACGTTACAAATCGCGCTGATCACTTTTCTCTCTCTCTCTTTCTCCTTCCCGATTGATCTCGATGTGTTTTTTTGTATGATTGAGCAATACGCCACCAATGATGTCAGATTTATGTAAGAGTTAAATGTTATCAGTTCGCGGAACCAGGCGTTGTATATATAATACAATCGTAACCATGGCAGTGTGATTACAATACAAAGTAAATTTTCATGTTTTCGCGGAAAACATTTGTAAGAGGAAGTGCGTATTGGGCGTGCGTCACACTCGAGCCGACGTGTGTTTGACATTGAAACGATAAGATTTTCGCAATTTCATTTTTTACGTAAGTATATATGGAAGCGAAATAAATTGTTTATATTTGTGTGCACGCTGTTGGTTTAGATGGCGCCAAAAAACAAGGAAAACAAGCGGAAGAAGCAGCAGCAGCAGCAGCTAGACGACGAGGGTGACGAAGACTATCGCAGACGAAGAGATCGGAATAATCAGGTGATCTATTGATATTCGCCGCCTTGAAACTCGTTTTGTTTATACAAAATGTTTGTTTCGCAGGCTGTGAAAAGGTCTAGGGTTAAAAGTAAGTTACGCACTCAACAAACCTTAGAGCGCGTAAATCAGCTGAAGACGGAGAACGAATTACTGGAGGAGAAGATCAAAATGCTCACCAAGGAGCTTGGATTTCTCAAGGATCTCTTTCTTGCGCATGCAGGTATAGATTGAGAAATAAAATGTTGAAGAAATTTAATTATTTCTGCTTGTTACATGATAAATGTTTCTTAAGCTTTGTTTTGTTATTCAAGATCTGTTAATTGCAAATCTTTTGGTTGCAAAGCAAATGTAACAAATCCTTGATTGTTCTTTTACGTGACTTGCATATTTTTATTTCTTGTATTTTCCAGTGAGTTTTTTTTTTTTTTAGAAGAGTTACATTATTTGAATTTCTATGACTAAATAGTTGGTCCCTCCCCCCTGTTTCTATTTTAGGCTCCAGTCAACACTCTCTAAACATTCAGGATTTAGATCTAAATGCCCTTTTAGCCGAAGACAAGTCCGCGGAAGATCCGCCGAAGACGACCACCGCTAAACCGTAGACCGGTGCGCAAGCGCCACGTGAAAGAATCAGCGTGGTGTGAATCAGAAATGTTGAAGAAACACACATCGGTTTGTTTAATCGAAGCGTCAAGTGAGTATCCGTGAAAAGATGCTCGCTCGAAAAATTGATTAAAAAAAAAAAAAAAAAAAAAATGAGCCTTCTCGATGTGTCACCATCAGAAACAAATAACTGTGTATCATTATTGAACTAAATTTTGTAGCTTAGCAGGAACTAAGCCGCGGCGAACTGTCGTTTGCGGTAAGGCGTAGTAAAAGAAGTTATTTTTCTCAGATGAAAAATAGAAAGGTTGAGACTCTGGTAAACAAGAGTACAAAAGACGGCGAACATGTATCGCGAGAGTGTATGGAGCATTGCATTTTAAGATCTTATTTCGTACTCTTGATAGGTAAACCGGTTTATACGCGGAAAGCAAAAGTTGGATTTGGAAAAATAAAAAAAATATACATTCTCTATAGGAACTTTATATGTACGGTATTTATATTTGCTAACTATCATTAAAAGATAAATTTTTTTCATATTTTATTGAAAAATGTATGTAATCATGGAGTTTATAGAAAATAACACACATATGTGTGTCATATTTGCAACATTTAACAGATTAAATCTCCGCTAGTGTCATTTTGACGCAAAGATTTGTGTGATATGTCACACATTGAAAATAAAAAGATATATTAAATAAAAATAATAAAATTTTTTGGAATTATTTTTTTATGTTAATTAAATCTATATTAGATAAATTGGTTTATCATTTAATTTAATTGAATTATTTTTTTTATGAAGTTTTTAACGTGAGTGATTATTCAGTTAAAATTTTTTAAGTATAATTATTTTTTAGTACCTTTTGTATCAGGGTTTATTAAAAATTAATAGATTATTGTTTATTATTGTTCTCGAAAGTGAAAGAGTTACAAATGTCATTAAAATCTATTGTTAAGTAAAAAGATATACTCAAAATACACACTTGTGAGCGTTACACGCGTGTAATTTACATTGTAGCAAGTTTTAATTACATGCATCCGTTTACATGTAAGAATATCGTAGATATTTTACACACACACGTACGCACACACAAAACACATGTGTAAATATATGTGAAATAAAATCTTTGTGTATCTATCGAGCGAGACCGATGCGAATATCGTGTCCTTTGTGTCCTTAGAAAATTTCCGTATGAAAGGAATGGAAAATAAATTCTCAATACCGTCGGGGATATAAACATCCGGCACGGATCATCGGACAACACCTGTATGCTTCAATATTCGCAGCCGAAAAGACCCGATCGATTCTCCGCCTGTGTTCGTGAAGCCCACAGATGTCGCGCCAACCGGACGAATCGAATGTATCGCGTTGAAGGAGCACCACGTGAACTCTGTTCTTCGGGAAGATACTGCTCGAAGTAAAAGTAATATCGAGACGAGAGAATGAAAACTTCAAACTGCGTCGATGTTTTTCTCATATTGGCAAAAAACGTGCAATTTCGAACGTAAATACATCTCACGCAGATCTCTGACAATTGGCGACGATCGTAGATACAAGTTTTATTTTAAAGTTTTTCGAGATGCAATAAATGACATAAAACACGAGCGGAATTGCTCGACGAGAAAATGCAGATGTATTTTTTTCTTTTTAAATATCGAATTCGGCGAATATCAACGACGCAAATTGGAAGCGCGCACGGGAGGAGGGTGGCACTCGGAACGTCGAGTACGAGTCTGGACCGTTCGTGGCGCGATGGGCCTCCGCGCTGCTGGTAGCCTAGCAGACGACATGTTGGCTGTAGGGAGCACCTCGTCTTGGACATTTCGGCCGCAAGTTTCCTCGGGGATACTCGAGTGAGAAGAGGCGAGAGCGCGAGAACTCGGTGAGGAAGCGCGAGTGGTAAACGGTAGGCCAGTGAGGGGCGCGAGAAAAACTCTCTCCCGTGCAGAGGGTGTATGTGCGAAAACGGCGGGAGAGGAGGCGCGCGAGGGTGCGGGTTCCCCGAGTGCTGCTGTTGCTGCTGCTGCTCCTTGCCGTGATCGTCAACGAGAAGCTCCTGACGGAAGAGGAGGGGGGGTGGGGCGGAGTAGACGAGAGAAGAAAACTGTAGAGGAAGGACGGAGGGGGACCCGGAGAACGAGCCTCCGAAAAACCGACGACGGGCGCTGACGGGAGGGAGCTGCGGGCGAGAAACAAGTGCCCTCGCAGGAATCGTTCGCCGATATCCTCCTCGTTTCGCGCGGATGTGGAATCTGTCCAAGGGAGTCCGCGGAAGAAGAGAAATCGCGCCGGCGAATCGACGGACTTAACGAACGACGGAGAGAGTAAGAGAGACAGAGAGATCGGAGCCGGACGAACTCGTCGTTGCTACAGACAGGCGGAATATAAGGAGCAAAGCTTGTCGTACCCAAGCGGCAAGATCATCATCCCCTCGACTGTGTCAATTTGATTCGATCCGGAGGAGAGAGGTCGGGTGTGCTTGGTCGCGAGTGGCGGAGCCGATCTATTTTAACGCCTCATCGTCATCCCGAGCGCCCACCGTACCTCCTCGCGGCGGAGTAGGAACACTCCGATCCAATTCGCGTGCGGGACGGAAGTGTGAGAGAAGACGAGAAAAAAATCGTCCAAATTGTTTTTTTTTTTTTTTTTTTTTTTTTTTTTTCCCCGTCGCATCGAAATCGAGTGTGCATATCTGTCTCGTTCTCCCCCCTCTCGCTCTCTTGTCTCACTGTCTCTCACGCCGGTCGTATTGTCGCCGGAGACAGCGGTGAGAGAGGGAGAGAGAGAGAGAGAAAGAGAGAGACGGACACAGTAGCAAGTTCGCGCGACCAAACGACAGAGAGAGAGAGAGAGACAAGTGTAATAGAGTGTCGCGTCAATTGTACATATACTGTCATCATCCCTCAGTTGTCCTCGCGTGTGTTTAGCAGTTGAGTGAGTGCGTGCGTGCGTGCGAGATCCGTATCTCGCGTGTGATATCACCCGGTGTTTTCTTTTTTTTCTCTAAACCCCCTGAAGAAAGGCGAAAAAGGAACGACAGGTTCTCGCCGAGTGTGTTCTCCGGTGTGTGGCGCCGTCGCTGTCGTGTCATCGGTGCCGCGGTGTTGCAACTTCGGCGCTTCGTCGTCGTCGTCGTCGTCGTTTGCGCGTCCACCTGCTGCCCGATCAGCATCGTCGCCGGGTAACAAGTGTCACGCGCCGCCGTTGTGTTGTTCCGTGCGGAACGCGACTCGTCGTCGGCACGCGCCGCTGTCATCCTCTCGTCATCGATACCGTCATCGACAACAGCCCGTCGTCGTCGTCGTCGTCGTCGCCGTCGCCGTCTCTTCTCTCTCTCCCTCTCTCTCTCTCTCTTCCTCGCGAAAGAGAGAGAAGCGGAGGCGCATATACAACACACACGGCGTGTGTGACGATAGGAGGGCGAGGGAGGGAGGGAGAGAGTGCAACACGGGATTCTCTCTCAGTCGCTCGTCGAACGGAGCGTTGTGACTATGGTGCGTGGTGACAATGGGTTCGCGGCTACTATTAGTGGAATCGGCCACTGACGGAGGCAGCAGCAGGCGTCGTCAGGTGTGCTCGTGAGTGTCGCGTCGCGAGAGATACACGCGTGTATCTCGTAACACACGTCGGAGCGACGGGAGGAGACGACGTACCGGCGTGTACGTGGTGGAGCAGTCACCGGAGTTGACATCGGGCTTCTTGTGTTCGTCGCCGACTTGTAAAAGAAAGTAAATAAACAACACCGGGAAAGAAAACGAGGGATCTGTGTTGTTGTTGACCGGAGGAACAAGGGAGAAAAAGTCAACACTGTGACCAGCATCGTATAGTCAACAGCAGACGTCACCCGAGGAAGCAGGCAGGGGTTTCGCAGCGCGCGCGCGTGTGCGAAAGGAACACCCTGTAGAGCCGAGGCGCAGGCGAGACGAACGGAACGGCGGAACCGGCAGCGGCGGCGGCGGCGGCGGCGGCGGCGGAGGAGGAGGAGGCGGCGGAGGACGGGAAACAGCGGGATTCGCGGAACGGGAACGAACGTAGCGCGCGAACCACAGCGGCGGCGGGCTCCGGGGCGCGTTTTGAAAGGCGGCGAACTCGCGGCGACGGCGTCGGCGGCGGTGACGTTATAAACAACGACGGCAACGACGCGCTCGCCGGCGCCGGTCGCACGGACGTTCTCGCGACTAACTCGATCGCGAGCCGTTGCCCTCCGTTGTCCCGATCCGAATCCCGATCGCCCTCCCTCTCGATCAACGCCACCACCACCACCACCACCACCACTACCACCACCAACGTCCTTGCCAACACGACCCGAGAAGGTGACGGGCCCGCACAGCTGGACGTGGAAGGGAAAAACGGTGAGGGCGAGCCGCGCGTGTCCTTCCCGTGGTGTGTCATGGGGTGTTTTGGCAGCCAGAGCAAGCAGAGCCAGGACGAAAGCAGGAATCAGAAGAGACGATCCGATGCAATCACCAGGCAGTTGCAGAAGGACAAGCAGCTCTACCGAGCCACCCACAGGCTACTCCTTCTCGGTGAGTTGCAATTTATTGTCGTCCCGCGTGTTCCCGATTGTTCGGGCAGTGTGAAGATCAAGTTAAAAAACCGAGATTTAAATATCAAAAGGTCGCGCTTTTATGGAACATAAACAAACGTTAACGGAAACGTTTATGAAATATAAACAAACGTTAAAACAAAAACATGTCGATTTTATATCGTCACGCTGGGCATTCGAGAGACAAACAACATTGTTGTGACATGTTTTTTAATCTTATAAAACGATGTCGCTATGTCGCGCGCTCGATTGTTTACTTGAAAAAACAAAAATTAAAAGTTTCAAAAAACCGATGACAGTTCAAAATTTAATGGTTCGTATTTTCGATGAAAATCGGGGTCGCGATTTTTTGACATAAAAAATAGAAATAGTTCGGACGCACACATACACACGTTTGACAAAATTACGATCCGGCGATTCGAAGGCGATATTCGAGGGAAGTCTCGACATCCGGTTTCAAGAAGAAAAAAAGTGTGATGTGTATAATCGCGTTTGTGAGATAGTAAAGTCGGAATATCTTTTTAATAAGAAGTTCTCTCTCCAAACTCTCGCGCAAATTCATTTCTTCTCGCATTTCGCGAAATTACACAACTTAGAAAATATATATATATATATATATTTTCTCGCAATCGAGTTTGAGGGGGGTAATGAAACAAAGTTGATCTCGGTGGTTCGTTACCCAAGCGCCTCGTCTTTTAAATTAGTTCGGTCAAATTAATCTTCCCGTAACTTCTTCTGTTTATTTAATTTTTTTTTTTTTTTTTTTTTTAACGCGTATATTTAGAATACGGAGATAAGCATAATCAATACCTTATCGCTTCTCTCCTTTTTTTTTTCTATCGGTAACAACTTTTTATTATCTCACTTGATGCACAGCGTCGCGTTTCTTTTCCCCTTCCCTCCTTCCCGTTAAATTACGTAGAAAATGGGGGACGTGCGACTTTTCCCCCTCGCGTGTATATTTCGCGAAAGAGAATATAATATAATTCCCGGATGTTCTCCATTCTTCGGCGGCGGCGATCACGTTCGTGAACTGAGGCGCGTTAAATACCGGCCGATGGCCGTCGGTTTCGGACAAAGAAAGTTTCCGAAGCCGAGGGCAAGCCGGTCGACCGGTCGCTATCGTGATGTTCAACGGCGCGTAATTCAATTTTATCGATTATCGTGTGTGGTGGCACCCACGAATATATATTCCAGAGCGGTGGTCGCCTCCTCGTGTGTGTTTTGTATCCTTTTTCGTCGCTCTCCCAGACTCTGTGTGTTTGTGTGTGTGTGTGTGTATGTTTCTTTCGCCGTGTCTCTTCTACCCTTTTCCCTCGTTCTCTTTTTCTCTCTCTCGTACGAGATTCAAAATTCCGCGTGCGTTTCTCCGTTAATATTACACGTCAGCTGTTTCTCGTCCCGAGACGTTTCGAGCGATTAAGAAATCGATTTCTCTGTTTTTTTTTTTTTTTTTTTTTTTTTTTTTTTTTTTTTTTTTTCGTACGAAGAAGAGTCAGACGCATCAACATCTTCATCTGGTTTTTACCGGTTTTTCACGCAAATCGACAAAAATGTGATGACGCAAGTACGCACTCTTTAATATTTCGCGTGCAACACCTCTTGCTTTCCATTGTTAAAAAAAATTACGTTCGCTCCGAAAATATCTTCCTCGCTATGCTTTTCTGTCTTTTTTTCTTTTTTTTTCTTCGTCTTCTTCATTTCATTCACACGCGTCTGTTTCTCGATTGTGATGCACCGATGCGCGCGCGTGCATCACTTTGACGCGATGCTTAACCTGATGCCCCGTGACACATCGCCTTCCTATTATCCGGTGTTTATGTGGGTCGTCGTTCTAATTCGATGCGAACGCGTCGTCGTCGTCGTCGTCGTTGTCGTCCTCGACGGACGAAGCAACAGCTGTCGCCGCATTGTTTTCTCGTCGCGTGCGTATTACAAGCCGCACAAAACAGCCGCGGCCCGATTGGTATACTCGTGACGTTGCGTCGCGCATATGCGATCATAGAAATTTGAGGAGGAAAACTCCAGAGTCATTAAAATACTCGATCAGCGACACACAAACATTAGCGACACATATCGAGATACGAATTTAATGTTTCCTAAAAATTCCAAACAAACAAATGCGAACGACGTGAGATGTCGCGTGATATCACCGACGTTAAAACACAGCGCGTCTTTGCGCGAATTGCAAATAATTGCAGAGAATTAGATTAAAACCTCAACCGTCTAAACAAATAAGTTCGCGAAGCAGCGCTTGTCGACCGGGAGTCTATTAATCGGCTTTAAAAGGTTCTACTGAATAAAATCGCGTTTTTCGATCCAATTTCGTACTTCGAGCACTTAAACGAGAGAAGTTTCACTCCGCAGAGACGATCTTTAAGAGAAAAAAAAGAGCGAGACGATAATAATCGTTATCTAAGTCACAATGCGATGTCGTACATCATTCGCAATAAAGCGATGTCGATTCCATTTTAATCCGTACTTTAATCGAAGCGGATTTACGCTACGCGATTATCTCGTCAGAGGTGTGTGTGTACGCGTGTTTTGCAATGTGCGTTATCGGCGTGTGATTGCGATCGATAACCGCGTTCGGCGAAATCTTGATTTCATCAGCTGACTGCGACGATATGTTTGTTTCTGTCGCGCGCGCGCGCTACGAAATCGAGCGTGTGTGTTGCAAAAAATTTTCTGACAAACAGAAACGAATTCTCTTCAGATGCTGTGGCGGCACGCGAGATGGAGATTCACAAGCGACGATTTTTGTTCCCTGTTTCAGGAGCGGGCGAGTCCGGCAAAAGCACGATCGTCAAACAGATGAGGATACTGCACGTCAATGGTTTCAGCGAAGCGTAAGTTTTATTTTTAAAAGCGGGCGGACGCGTGCGCGCCGATCGGACCGAGGCCGGTTGTCGCTTGATGCTGCTGCTGCTGCTGCTCGTTGGCCCCATCCGTTCCAATCCGACGATGTGTCGTTAACCCATTAAAGGCCGTAATCGCTCCTTTGTTTCCATCGGGGGCTTTTCATCGTCCGGGCTCGCATTACAATTAAACGTCAGCGGAATGCAATCGTACTCACGCAGACCATTTACGAAACACAAAACCGCACGCGGGACGCGCGCTCGTTGAATTTCCGTCCGAATATTTTTTGTTATAATTCTACACTCTCCCTTTCTCTCTCTCTCTCTTCTGGCTGCGAAATGAGAAGTCGAACCGCCAAGTGTGCGACATCAGCCGAAATCAGATCGATTCAGATCACCGCTTCTCCGCCACGCGACTCGAAATGTTCGCTTGTTTTTTTTCTTCTTCGCGCTTGGCGTTTAAAATCGCGGCGGCATGAATGGTCTGCGAAATGTGGAGCGATTGGGATTCTCGGATTGCGCGAATGATTCACCCCTGTGGACTGTGCTGTTTCAACAGCTATGTCAACACGTGGCTACAACGTCGTCGCGAACTACTTCCTTTTTCCGACTCGTTGATTGCGCTGTTTATTTTTTGTTTTCATTTTATCTCTTGAAAAATTAAAGAACGCGCGCGTGTCTTCATACGCGACAGAGAGCACCTCGATTCTTGCCCAGCAGCAGCTTCTGAATCACTTCTCGGCAATGTTGTTTCCGCAACGCGGAAATAATTATCTGTCGCGTGTCCTTTTACGTTCGTGCGTGTTTTTTTTTCCTGGACTTTTAATTCGCAACGTGCGTATCAAATATCACTTGATTGCGACGAAAACAAATCTGGCAATGCGAGACTGTCTAAAGCGTGTTTTTTCGTGCTTTTTTGCAGAGAAAAGCGACAGAAGATCGAGGACATCAAGAAGAACATCAGGGACGCGATTTTGGTAAGCGCATGCTTACTTTTGTCTCGCAGAAGTTTATGTAACATGTGTCTCATTAAAAAAAAAAAAAAGAAAAAAGAGATATCAACGCATTATTCAACGAGCGACCTTTTAAGTGGAAATTACAATTTCTCTTCCCGCGTCGATACGTAATCATTACGTGACACGAAAACTCAATTGGCGAAACATTATCGCCGATTTGTCATTCGAGGTCCGCATCACGCGCGGGAATTATGTGTTACCTCAATGCGGTCGTTTCCGCGCGGGTTGCATTGACGCAAATAACGACGCGGTCAGTAATAAATTTTTGCGCGCGGAATTCTTACGTCGTAATTAACGACGCGTTTAAGCGTCGACTATGATTCGGTAGTCTGCGATAAGAAAAAGGCGATCTCTTGCCGAGAAGATGTTGAACGGGTTTTGAAATAAACGCCGAGATGTGTACGGCTCTCAAAAGTTCGACTGTATTCGTCTGTCGCTTTATTTCTCGCGCGTGTGTGAATTTATTTATCAATAAATTACATTGCGTTGTAGACAAAAAAAAAATAGGATGTTGTTTTATTTTGCAGACGATAACCAGTGCGATGAACACGTTAACGCCACCCGTCACGCTGGAAGATTCGGCGAATCAGAGCAGAGTGGACTACGTCCTGGAAGTCTCGTCTTCCCCAGACTTCGATTATCCGCCGGTGAGTCAGAACCTCCGTCCGTTTGTTTGCGCGCCGCGGGCGCGCGCGCGTGTGTTTTCTCGCGAGAGAGAAAATCGGTGATTCGCGAGAAAGGAGTCATCCTCTCCTCTTCCCGCGGAGATTTCCCGTCTCGCCGCGATTTCGTCTCGCATTTCCGCGCGAAAACGAGAGGTTTCGTCTCAGCGAGACGACAAGAGAAAAACGAGGAACACGTCGAAAAACAAAATAATTATTGTGGTTTTTTCCTCGGTGCAAATAATAAAATATGTACACGTAAATATGTTACGTCACGTCCTAGAAATAACATTCGAAGCGGCGATTACTCGGTGCGGTCGTTTAAACGCGTTTAAACGACGACCGATTACGTGGCGCAAACGACGAGGACACAACGACGAAATTTATTTAACGACCGATCCGTGGCATTTCTTCGCGTCTCTCGTTAAATCGGCGAACATCTGCGCGGATTAAAGTGCGACGCGCGCGCGCGCGCGCGAGAAGCTCTCCCACGTGAGAACCACTGCGTGGCATGATTCCTTGTTCGCGATATTTACACAGTCACCGTACACGTCGGTGCGCCATGTAGTGATCCTGTACTACGATATGCCGCGCCATTTCTCACGTGTATGTACCCGCGCGTCTCGATTGTGTCACTCGACGCGAATTCACGCGATCATTATGTGGCTCGCGCGTAATCGAAATTTCTACAATCGATTTGGATGCGAATCCTCTACGATAACAATAAATTTTCCTTGGAACAAAGACGGTGTCGTCCAGGTGTTAGCTCCGAGTAACGATTTCTATGGAAAATCGCGATGCGTAAAAAAGCCTTCGCTCCGATAACGTATCTCGAACAGTGAAATTCAGATTCTGTGCTTCGGAACAGCGTTCGGTTCGGAGGATAGATGAGGAGAGAGGCAGGTGCGGAAACGCGGCTCTCGAAATAAAATCGTCGCGACGAAATAATCGCGCGTTTTGCGTCATTCGGCGCGCGCGAATCGCGACGTAACGACGTGCGCGTTGTCACCGTGCGCGAATCCGTCCGTTATTTATCGGCACGTGGCCTCTGTCACTGCACATCGCCGGCGATGCGCTTGGTTCGAATCATTTCGCGCCACACGAACGCCTTCGAGAGATCTCGCGATATTTCAAAGTCCGACGCAAAAGTCTGACACAGTGTCGACTAGCGTTTCCCGCTTGATTTCTAGTTCGACTGATATTTTTCGAAGTTCTCCAAAAATTAGCGCGAAGATAAACTTTGCGACGGGATTTTTTGCTCGACGATTTAATTCATTTTTTTTTTTTTAAACTCGAGAGAATTCGAATAATGTGGTCAAATGTTTTCTTCTCTCTGAGAAAAAAAAACAACGTGTGGCACGAGGTCGAGTTTTTCTATCGATTACAAGCGAATAAACGCGTCTCGAAGTTGGGCGAATACGCACACGTGCTGATCATTCGGCATACATCAACGGCGTTATTTTCGCGATTAGGAGACAGAGGTAATATCCGGAGTGCTCGTCGCGAATTCTGCGCGTCCCGGCGCCTTCTGTACGATTCGCGTTTAATTTGTCACTGTCGTTCCGTTCCGCACACGCGCCCGCGAGATGAGAGATACAGGGCACACGGATGTGTGAAACTTCATTTTATTTTTCCGAGAAATATATTTTTCCGAGAAAAATTATATTTCTCGGAACGCGGGAACGCAATTTTCGCACTCGGATGGATCAGCGCGCGGCATACATTTGATTTGCGCGAGAAATTAGTGACGAAAAAAAAAAACAATTCGCGCAAATTGAGAGAGACGATAACGCCAGAAACGCTAAACAATTCGCTTTGGATATTTTTGCGAGATATCGAACGGACGTGTGCGTTATTTTCTTGTCACTTTTTTCTCGGAGAAACGTTAATACAAGAGAAATTCTCAATAATAAATACTTTCTTTCCTCACATGTTACACCAATAAAGGGAAGGGAGGAATTTTTTCTGTTTGAAATATTTAAACACGCTTTTATTGCACACAATCGCTCTCGGGGTTTTTAATTCTCATATGTTGCGCGACGAGTGGTGTAAAAATTCGCGACATGTGGTTTTTTTTTTTTGTGTATTTTTAGCAGCCGGATTAAATTTTGCGGCCGCGTTTAGAATTTAACGAGAGAAAGAGAGAGAGAAAAAGACGAGAGAGATGACGCGCGGGGGTTTAGACGAAATTATTAGTACGTGCATAATCGCGGTAATAAGGCAACATCAGCCGGCGATCATCCTCCGCGCGTAGACGACGAACGGGATCGACGACGATGCGTTCGTCCATTCCATCGATCGTGGAAGCGTGGAAATAGCATCGACACGAGAATTTATTAATATAACCGTCGTCGTTTTATATATACACACGTACACACAAGTACGTGTAGCATCGTCAAGCATCGAGCGGAGCATCGCCGCGCGGAGTTCTCGCCCACGCGAGATCCGTGCAGAACGCGTTGAGAGACAAACTTTCGGGATGGACTTCCGACCCCGCCGTGTAGTTTCCGCGGTAACATTTAAAACGAAAGATGAAAGAACAAGCGCGCGGAATTACAACAAGCGCTTGCCAATTACTTGCCCGCGGCTTTCGAGGCGGAATGAGAAAATTGTGTGTCGTCGTTGAAACGATCACAACCGTCAATTCGCAAACACTCGCGAAAAGTTAAACGTGTCCCCTCTCTCTCTCTCTTTCTCTCAGATTGTAAATTATTGATCATTATATATTACTTTTTTTCGTACAACGGTTTTCGGGAAAAAATAAGTTTTTTCTCTTTCTCTCGGTGAGTTTTTATTTTCGGACAAGCGTCACGTTCATTTTTTTTTCTTTTTTTTTTTCACGTTTGAATTAGCAAATAAGTTGCCGGAGAAAAAAGAAAAATTGTGCAAAGAGTTGTGTAAAAAGCAACTTTAGATACGAGAGAAATAACCGCTCGCGCGCGCTTTGGTTAACGTAACAAACTAAGCTTCTGTTTCGCAATTCGTGCACGTTCGTACATTTCATTGCCAGAAATATCATTGCGCGATGCAGCTGAAATAATTAATAATAATACTTCGCGCCGATGTTTCCCCGATGTTGATTTATGCGCGGGCGTGCTCGCACACACCGCCGCGATTACTCGGCAAGTTTTTTTTTTTTTTTTTCAATTCCCATCGCCGGAGGAACGCGCGTCTCACTCGGTCGCGATTTCTCAACGCCTACCACTTTGTTTACCACAATTCGCAAACAACAATTCGGAGTAACGATTGGCATTAACGGGTATTTTTTTGTGGATTTGCCCGTCCGTCGGAATACTCTTGTTCGATTTCAACGGAAAAATTCAGCTCATTTGGTTGGTTTTCGGAAACGTCAATTATTTTTCAGTAAATTGTAATCAAATTCAGATTGCGCAATTGCGTGGTGACAATTTAAACCACGCGCTATTTCGTTAACGCATTTCTTTTCGCGCGTACGAAATGCGCGTGTATTCGACAACTACTTCCTTTCATACCGCAAGTCGCGGATTTTTCGCGGCGTGTTTTTCAGCGGTGAGTTAACGACAAATTAAACGTCAAACGTTACAACGCGGCCGGACGATCCGGCCGTGCAATAAAGACGGCGATAAATGTACTATAAATACATGCGAATAGGCCGTTTTGCGAGCTCTCTCGCGGCGTCGTTCAATTCGCCGGCTTCGGTCTTGATATTGCGCGACGATTTATTCGTTTGTTGCATATTCCTCGAATGCGCGGAATTTCGAAACTTCAGATTTACGATAGATCCGAAACGCGACGATCCAAACGCGTAATACAAACGCACGCATAAAAGTAAAATTTATGATAGTTTTGTCGCGCACGTCACTTGTCAAAAAGTGCGAATCTAAAGTGAATAACGAGCAAACGTGTCGACGATATTATTTGTGCAAGTCTTAAAAATATAATAAAATTTTAACAACGAATTCAAGGTCGTGCCGATATGCTGAATGTTCGCGTAAAATATATTTTATGTACTTAAACATAGAAATTAATACACATGATAATTCGAACTGATCTCAATTCGAAAATTCACCTAAGATGTTTGCATCTCATGTATAGACGAAATAACAAATTTATTTCCTTCCCATGGAAATTAAAAATCGAAATTTAGTTTTGAATTATTGTGCGTGCATTAATTTAACGTTTAAATAAATAAAATCAAATATATGTCGCACAAACATTGACCGAATAACTTAAAAATTCTCTAGTAAAATTTTAATAATGTAAAAAATAATGCAAAAATAATGACAATATTGTATAAAAATTTTAACAACATCGTATATTTTTCATAAAATGAGATTTATTTGATCTCGTGCGTTTTCTGCATATTTTTAATTCAAAATGTATTTCACTCGCGCGAAATGAGCAAAATAAATAAATTCGAGTGTATTCGCGTGTTAAGCGCCGCGCGTGAATTTATAAATAAATCATCGACGATTGTTCTGCTTTGTTTTATTCCAGGAATTCTACGAAATCGTCGAAACACTCTGGAAAGACCGGGGCGTGCAGCAGAGCTTCGAGAGAAGCAACGAGTATCAGCTCATTGACTGCGCCAAATAGTAAGTCTCGCTTTTATTTCACAATTTCGCGAAACAACGCGCGTGTTCCATTCACAGAGGATTCGAGTCCGAAAAGGAATTAAGAGAGAAACAACGATGTGTATGTGTGTGTGTGTGTGTGACAACGGCATTGATCTCACTCATTGGGCATTGGCCCACGATTTGGCGTTGTAATGCCGCGCGTAATCCAGCGCATAGAAAATGCACATACATATAGATTCGCATAACACGCACGTCACGCACGGAATAAATAAGTCGCATTGTCTACAACAAACAACGACCTAACGACGTTTAGTTTTCAACGCGCGTTTTTCGCGAGGTCGCGCGATTACATTTCTCATCGATTCGATCGTCGGATCTCTCCTTATTTAAAACGCATGACGAAATGCCGCGGTTATTGTAATCTCGCCTTCGTGGGTGGTATCGCGATTCGCGATAAAAAAAAAAAAAAAAAATCTCAGCGAGAGATAACGCACACGCACGCATGCTACCCGATAACCAGCCAGCGCGGTTCTTTCTCTCTCGGTGGAATACGGACTCACTTTTCTTTCACTCTCTATCTCTTTCGCAATAAAGTCTCGTAATAAATAAAATTCTCAAATATATTACAAGCAGAGAGAGAGAGAGAGAAATAAAAAACGAAACGTGACTAGAAAAATAACGTCGCTGTCGAGTTCGTAGCTTCTGTTATCCGCCGGTATTTTGAACTTTTATTCCCGGATAAGATGCGGCTTCGGAAAGACATTCGCGCAGACCGGTCGCGTGTGCATTCGTAAGATTAGCAACGCCGATTCGACGCTAATGGACACAATGTCTTAACGAGGTAATCACTTTGATAGGGGGTCACTCTCGTTTATCCGGGGGGGTCCTCTCTTTCTCTCGATAAATTGACCCAACCTCGAGCTTTTTTCTATGCTAATTCGATCATATTGAGCGAATGATACGAGCGTTGATTTAGTTACATAAAGCGAGTGCGTGCGTGTGTGTGTGTGTGTGTGCGTGTGTACGATTCTATGAGATTACGATAGAAAGAGAGAGGAAGGAAGACCTCATTTGACGGACGGCATGAACGCGACTGATTGAATGCGCGTAGCGATCGGTAATTCGAAACGCCGGGGTTGTTTTAACGACCGATCGATCGACGGTTTGTATATTGCGCTAGGAAAACCGTTTGTAAATTTTTAGCTCAAATCTTCTCGCGGTCAAATATTTCCTTCCCTTTCTGGGACTCACGTGTTTCTTCGCACGCGGATATTTGGCTAATCTTTGGCACACATTATTTCCGATTTTTATGCTCTATGTCCCATTTACACGTCAGGACCAAGCTCAACGTTTGATCTCAGCGATCTAACGAAAATCGGTCTGCTTTTTTATTTGACGAGACCATTTTTGACGACCAAGTAACACGCGACAACGTTTCACGTCGAATTTTGACAGCGTAGCGTATCTGAGCAACAATCTTCTCTTTGTACACACGGAAATCTCCGCTTGAACTTTGGTGTGTCGCCAAATTCATCCTGATTGCAAAACACGCACATTTTCCCTCTCTCTCTCTTTCATAAATAATTTATGTCGTTTGTAATCGCATCAGTGCGGATTTCTCGCGCTCATTTTTCTTATTTCCTTCTTCGTACCGGTGCGACCGGAGTGATTTTCCTCCCCTTCCCTTCCTCCCTCTCTCTCTCTTTCTATCTTTCTTGTGTGCAGCGGGAATCGTTGCTGTTAAAAATAGCGCGTCGTATTTTTAGGCAGCGCTCCGGCGCGGTGAGCTATAGCGTGTTCTCGGGGCGTATCGTCGTAGACGAGGGCGACGTAACATAGTTATAATGTTGCGGTCGTGTTTCCGCGATTATGTCTTCCTGTGCTCCTCGCCCTTTTCTCTGTCTCTCTCTCTCTCTCGTTAAAATTCGTTCACACGACGCGTTTCGGCGGGATTTTTCTTTTAACGCGCGCGAAGAAACGCGATCCGCCCCGGAGAAAAAAACGGTCTTTACGACGCGGAATCAGAGAGAAGAAAACGCAATCGCGCGCGCTTGTTGGCAGTCGAGAACGATTGATGTTATTTCCTCTTTTAACGTCGTTTCCCGGGAAAATCGTCATCGTCTCTCGCACTTATGCCAGAAAAGAGTGCGCCCTCGGTCTCTCGTAAACAAGGCGGCGGTTTAAAACCGTGTTTTTTTCCGCGTATACAACAAGACACGGTGTGCAGTTTGCGCGCGAAAATATACACTCGGAAAATATCTCTAATCTCTCAATTTTTGTCTCTCTTTCTCTGAGTCATTATGTGTATGTGTGTGTGGAGGGGGAATAAATATTTGCCCGGCGCGCGATTGTGCTGTGCATAACAACGCGCGATTATATCGATTGTTAGTTCAGTGTGTGCGCGCGCGCGCGAGAAAGAGAGAGAGAGAGAGACTCACTTCCGGATCTGAACGATCTTTAACATGCGTCGGCGCGCGAAATAAGGATTCTCGATAACGAGCGCACGCGCGTGCATCACGTTAATTGCTTGAAGAAAGGGAGAAAAATCGCGCATCTCTTCTCCTCTCGACGCGTCTCGAGATCGCGCCGTAATTTTAAAACCGCACGGCGGCGAAACCCTGGAATCTTGTTACGGCAATAAGCGACGGTTTCAATTAGGCGATAACACACACGTCGACGTGTCTTAAAAAAAGAAACACGCGTCGCTATATTTAGAAACGTCAGTCTATGTCGCGTGGATTATTGATGCTAATGTATATACACACACACACACACACAGCTCGTAAATGTTGGATAAACTCTTGCCTCCCTCTTTTCGCCGTCGATATAAACCCGTTACGTGTATACGTACACAGAGTGAGTTTTCCTTATTCTTTTACCTCGTCCAAAAAAAAAAAACAGTTCGACGAATATGTTCTTTTCGCGTACGTCGAGAGACGCGGTTAGAGGAAATGGAAATTAAATTCGCTCTCTGAACACGGAAAAATTTTCTTTTGCAGCAAAGTGTCTAAACCAAGAGCCGTTAAATTACCGAGTCGATTTATTTGCACAGACGAAGTAGCGAGCAAAAACAAGTAGATGTTTTTCCTCGAAACGGGAATCCTCTCAAATAGAAGAAAAATTATCGTTCGCCGAGAAGAGAGGTTGATCCTCGCGCGGCCGGGCCAAGGTACAGAAGAACAGAGACGGTGTTTAAATGTTTGCCGAGCGGTCGGTGACGTTTAGGTGCGCGCGGTGCCGCGGAACCGCCAGGTTCGCCAAATATTTGCGCGTCGAGCGAATGGTCGCGCGCGAACGGGCGTCAAAAGGCTCCGCAGTACGTGTGTTGTGTCGTGATCGCGAACGAAACGTTCGATTTCCTTTCACGGGGAGGAAATCGAGTCGGCGAATTTCTCTCAAGTGCAAGAAACATCCTCTTTGGCCCGGATCCCGAATATAGATATATTTGCCCGCCCACACACACGCGCGCGCGCGCAAAATTTATAAACCCCGGGCAAATATATCTTCGCCCGGTAATCGCTCCCGGCATCGACGCCAATGAAGTTTCGTCACGGGAATGACGCGCGAAACTGCACGGTGTGATTCGCGAAAGCGCGTAATCTTCGAGTTAATTTGACTCGATTCACCGAAATTCGAGTGTAAATTTACACTCTGCGAGATGTCGCGCAAATGTGACGCGAGGCACACCCGCGATTCGAACTTTTGCCACAGCCTTATCCGAGTTTCTTTGAAACATTCGAGTCCCAAGTTCCTTGATGAAGTTCTGAATAAAACAAAGATCACGCTTGTAAACATAACGACACGTAAATCGGTACTTGAGCATCGTCTGAGAGAGCGTTTCCATCTTTCAAGATAACGCTGGACAAATACACAAGATCGAACACACCCAACCTAACAACAATTTTATTAAAGACGTAAAATTAAACGCAGATTTGTGTGTGTAAACGGAAATCTCGTCTTTAATAAAGAGACGAGAAAGCAGCTTTAAAAGGCCTAGCTCCGAAACGAAAATATTGTGAGGATCAAAATACGAACTAAAGTTGTCAACAACTTCGTTACGAAAACAAAAACACAGACAGAAGATACGAGACTTCGTAATATTAGTGCGTTAACAATCGAAAAGTGATTCGGAGCGAATTATTTTTCCCGCCGTAGGATATTTTGGAATTGTCGAGTGCCTTTCGCGTGTTTGTTTCATTTTTTTTTTTTTTTTTTTTTTTTTTTTTTTTTTTTTTTTTTACAGAAGGGCTTCTCTCTTCGTGCCCGTCGACACATCAAACGCATTCGATTCGCGCCGCTACTGTCCGGCCGGATACACGTTATTATCCGCTCACGATCCGGCTTTCATCGTTTTCCCCGGGCTTTGTCGCCGCGAATTAATTCTTCATGAACAAACAGCGAACGTTTAACCTTTAAGCCGGAAATGTGGTCGCGAGAGAGAGTCCTACGCAAGCGTTTTGTAAAAAAAGGGCTTTATTATATTCTCTTTCATACTTTTTCTCTATCTTTGCAACATTAATCGAAAAATGCGCGTAACGGGAACTCTCGAGATTATATTTTTCTCTTTTCGAGATAATTTCGCTAATTGACACAGAGATTATCTTCGAGATGAGAGGTAGGAGATTATTTTTCGCCGTTATTATCGCAGAAACAACGTTTTTTTTTTTTTTTCATGGCAGAGGTGCGTGTAACACACATGTGTTTGCTCACATCTCAAGGTCTTGTCGGAGGGTTAGCACGATAACGAAAAAAAAATCGTTAAAAATTTTGCGGCAGCTGAGCCGTCGCGGAGGGGGTGAGAGAGAGAGAGAGAGAGAGGGCAATGGGTCACGACCTCCTTCCTCTTTCAATTCTCTGGAGGTCGATAACCTCATTTCTGTCGGAGCGCGCCAATTACATGACCTACCTTCCTCTCGCTCGAGCCTACACTCCCGTAACACAGAGACCTGCAGACACGCGGCCTTCTTTTTTTTTTCTTCTTTTCTTTTCTTTTCTTCTCGCATGTACCGCTATCGGTGAAATTCATCGCGCTTCGTTTTTTCTTTCCTCTTTCAACCGCACTCAAACCGACCGGAGAGATTAATAACTTCGCGAAACGATTACGCGGGGTAATATTCGATTTATTGTCTCGCGAGTTGTCGCCTAATATAAGCGGGGAATAAAAGACAGTTGAAAAAGAGTGTCTTTAATTCGCGTCTCCTCTCTGTAGCACAAAGTACTTTTCCCACATGTTCGCGCGAATAATAATATCGAAAGTGACACGATCGTCGACGCATCGTTTTGCGAACGAGTTTTTTAATTGTCTCGTCAAAAGATATTTTTTAAACCGTTTTCTGGCCGATTTTGTATGTGTATGAGTGTATATAGCGCACGCGGCGAGCTAAACCCTTACATACGATTGACGGCGGGCGGTAGTAGAGCGAGCGGTGGCAGTGACCCATGACCCGGATCGGAAAATGGGTGCCGGAGGGGCGTGTATGCACACCTCCGCCTGGCGAGGCTGTGAAGGGGTTAGGGTAGGACATCGCCGAGGATCGATTTTCTCTTGGTGGGCTCCCTCCGCCCTCAGCGCACCTTTCCCTCGAAGGGACGGCGGATCGAAGAGCGAGAGAGGGTTCTGGCACAGAGAGTGAGAGAGAAAAAGAGAGAGAGGAGCGAGTACGAGTGAATGAGAATGGATATGAGAAAGGTAAAGAGAGAGAAAGAGTGTCCAGGTGTGTGTGTGTGTGTGCATGTACGGGAGGAAGAGTGTGTCACTCTAAAAGGGGAGAAGGAGTAGAAGAGACTGAGGAGAGGAAGGAAGACGAAGAGATAAAGAGGGATAAAGCGGCAGAAAGAGAGAGAGAGAAAAAGAGGGAGCGCAAGCCCGGCCGAACCCAGGAACGAACGCGGTCCGATCGAAAAAGGAAGTTGACACTGTGTGTCGAAGTGGCTCCGACACTGATAATGTTATTGGCTCGTATTCTGTCAGCGTATCTAAGCGCTAAAAGCAACTTGGCTGATTTCACGCTCGCGTGTCTGTTTACCGTACGTCTTCTCTCTCTCTCTCTTTTTCCTCCTCACGTTCGGAAGAAGAAACGTCGAGAAAAGATTGGCCGTTTCGAAATACACGCACACAAACGCGAATATAATTCTGGTTACGTTTGACTGTTGCTTTTAGCGACGAGATACGCGCGTTTTTATCGCGCGATTCCCGAACACACGAAATCGATGCAAAATATATACACGACGATACGTATTTTTTATCTTGTTGAAAAAAGTAGTTGCGGAGAGATTCGTTTGCAACAGCCGCCGATGCGGTCGATACCGACGATATCTCGCGCGCGACTGATATAATTACACAAAATCTGATGAATATCGCATTGCGCGAGTCGTGAGAGAAGATCGAATATATATATATATATATACGTATATAAAACAACGGGGTTTATAATTACCCCGCAGTATTTTACACCGCGGGGATGAATATGTCAGAGGAGAGGGATGAGATATATCGCGCAAAATGTTACATGATGTTTTGCGCGAGAGAGAGATTGATTGATACACACCGGTATCAATTACAGGCAATTACAGTAATTTGGCAACATCGCGCGTACGAACGAACAAGAGGGAATAACAAAATCAAATTCGGGGCAGCGCGTTTGTTATTTTATATGCGATAACACACACAGACACACACACACTTTGCCATCGAGTCTGGTTACAGCGAGAGAACATTGAAGTTTTAATGAAATCGTCGTCGTTGGATTATTTTTTTTTTCTTTATGAAACGACAATCGTCAAAGACAAAAGAGCGAAGAAAAACGCTTCCGCACGACGACGCGTTTTAAATACGCGTTTTTCCGCTCTCTCTCTCTGGCTGGTGTTTCTTGAACAAAAATCGCGTATATTAAAAATTCCAGATGAATCTCCAGCTGACGCTTCCCGAGAGAAAAGAACGTGAAAAAAAAGCGCGTTAAAAACGGTTCGATCGTGGGATTTCTCGCACTTGCTCGATTTTTCTTTTCTCCCTACTTCACGCAGTGAACCACGTGATCGCTCGCCGATTTGTATCGGGTTGCGCTGCGATCACGTGGTTCGCTGCGCGCATAAAAGGGGGAAACTCCCACGATCTTGCATCAGTGATCATTTGGACTAACGCCTGATCGTTATTTATTTTGTTCTCGCGATCGTACAAAACGCTCTCGTCTACGTTGTCGTTACAAGATCTATATAAAATCTCGCGCAAAATCGTATTCTCGTCTCTCTTCGACCTCGCGAGATTCCACATCGAATTCTGATCTCGTCGCACGTACAGATAAAATTTATCACAGACGCATTATTTTTATTCACACGCGATGATTTTCGCGCGATATTAAAGTATAAAAAATCTTTTTTTGTTTTTTTGCGCGTGTGCACGCAAAATTGTCGCGTGTCTACGCGTCGCTGTTACATTAGCGCGACATATAACGGAAACACGCGCGACGATGCCGAAAATCGAATTCGCACATCGCACGTAGAAACGAGACGCGTTTTCGACGACCACATGCGAACGGTTGTGGAGTGGCTCTCGCGATAACGACGCGGTTGATTGACGATGATTGTTATCATGGATGCCTCGCATCGATCGAATCTAGTTCAATTTGATTTCGACGACGTCATATTGCTTGTATTGTTCGCGCGCGCGTGTGAATATATAGATTTTTTTTTCTCCCGTTACGACCTTTTACGCGCGTTCGCTCGAATTACACACATCCAAACGCGCGAATTTTTGTCGGAGATTAGAATTTTATTATATTTCGTGCAATATCTTTCGCAAACTTTCGATAACATCGCCGAGAAGGAAACGTAACGAGAGTTTCTCGCGAATTTGTATTAAGGTTTGTTTAATCCGATTGCGATTTAATTTTTGCGATTAGTCTGGGACAAGATCGTTCGAGGTCCATCTCCCCAATAAACTTGGGAACTGTCTATCGTGCTCGTAATGTCCGGACGCACCGCACGAGTCTCGCTCGATGTTATAAGGCGAAGGGGTTAAAACATGCATTGAAACGTGTCGCGCGCAATGGATGGAATATTCATGAAAATGTTGCGAATATGTCGCGGCACGTAGCTGAATAAATATTTTAGAAAGTAACAAACTGCGGCGGTAATGTCGGAGAGTTTATTGCGAGAGAGGTGGTTTTACACGAACGAAATATCCACGAGATAAAAAAATGAAAAAAAAATTATCCCCTTGTATGTTCTCACATCTCTCTCCTAATTCCTTGTGTTTTGTGTTTTCTGTTTCAGTTTTCTAGATAAGGTAGCGATCGTAAAACAGCCGGACTACACGCCCACGGAACAGGTGATTATCATCCCTTCTCGCAGTCCATCTTAAATTCTATTTAAAACTAATTTACTCGCGCACCGATTTCGTCGCGCGTATGTAATGTGTGTTTTTTTTTGTTTTCAGGACATCTTGAGGTGTCGAGTCCTGACGTCTGGTATTTTTGAGACGCGGTTTCAGGTCGACAAAGTAAACTTTCAGTAAGTCCTAAAGCGCGAGACACACACACACGCTATCCTCCACTACGCGGATGCTGTGTCGTAGGCGCGTGTGCTTTGCTCCAATGTCGTATGTGCGCGCGTGTATGTGTGTTACTATATATAGCCGACGTATTACAGTAACATCGGCTGACGGTAAATATAAACGCACAACGGCAGTGTGGCGGCGGCGCGCGCGCTCTCTCTCTTAGACCTAAAGCGCCCAGGCATCATCCTCCATCACCTTCCACATGTACATCGCGGCACCGGGCAAGAACTCGCGCACACTATTGTATAAACGTGTGTTAGATGAAATCCATTAACCGCGTTAACGCCTCCGCAACTTTGTAACATTTTCCCTTTTTGCGTTCACTCGCAGGTCACGTACGGCGCTTCACATTATTTTCTATAGGCCCACCCGTCGTCGTCTCTCTTTGTCGCTTCTCCGTTTCTCACAGCCTTACGAGCGTTTTCAACCGGCCTCGATGAATTCTCAACGCGAATTTCTCACCTCCAATCGCGTTAAATTAGACCGTTCGTTTGTGCGACTCCTCGCGCGAGGAATAATTCGTTTTCATTTTGAAAAAAACTAGAATATTATGTTTGAAACGTCATAGAGGCTTGTTCGACGATCGTCTCACGACACACGATCTTCGTAATTTTTAACATAACGACGAAGAGAATTCCCGTCCGTACTTTTCATCGTTCACCCTCGTTTTCTTCGCAGCATGTTCGACGTCGGTGGTCAGCGCGACGAGAGAAGAAAATGGATACAGTGTTTTAACGACGTTACGGCAATTATATTCGTTACGGCGTGTAGTAGTTACAATATGGTACTCAGAGAAGATCCCACGAAGTTGAGACTCCGAGAGAGTCTCGATCTCTTCAAAAGTATTTGGAACAATCGGTACGTTTCGTCTCGAAAACGTGTTGTTCAATAAATTACCGTGTGAATCGGTTTTCGAATGAATCGTTCAATTCGCAGGTGGCTACGCACGATTTCCGTGATCCTGTTTCTGAACAAGCAGGATCTACTGGCGGAGAAAGTCAAAGCGGGCAAGCACAAACTGGAAGATTACTTTCCGGAATTTGCGCGCTACCAGACACCGACGGAACCGGGAGTGGTGATAGATCCCACGGAACAACCTGACGTCATAAGGGCCAAGTACTTTATCAGAGATGAATTTCTTGTAAGTACAGCGTCGTTGCACGGTCGACCGATGTGTTCGATCCGTTTCTCTCACTCACTGTGACACATGGGACATTCCGTTTGTTCTTTCAGCGCATAAGTACTGCGAGCGGTGACGGCAAGCACTACTGCTATCCGCACTTCACCTGCGCCGTCGACACGGAGAATATCAAAAGAGTGTTCAACGATTGCCGGGACATCATCCAGCGGATGCACCTGCGCCAATACGAGCTGTTGTGACTTCGTTCCTGCCAACGTCTCTTGTTATCCATCAATTCTGACCGTGTTCGCGCTCGTGTTGCGTCCCGAGCTACCACTACCGCGGTCGTCGCGCGAGAAACGTCGTGCGAGCAAGATGTGAACCGCGTTCGTGAGCGGCATTCGCAAACCCGCAAGACTCGTCGCGAGGGCACGTGTGCCGCGAGTCGCATTCGGGTAACGCGCGCGCAAGAGGGGCTTCCTTGTCAGTTCGGAGAGCGCAATCACGGATGATGAGATCGCGCTCTCGTGAGATCGAGAGAGCTCGCGTTTAAGCGAGAAGAACACCGAGAGTATGTGACACACAACCGAGAGTGATTCTCCGCGATCGCAACTCGATCGACGTTTTTCCCCTCGACAAAAAAAAAATCTCGCGCGAACAGAACGCTTGTTCCCGCGTAGAAAGAAATAAAAAAAGAAAAACACAAACGTCGCGCAAACCCGCGAGTGAAACGGCACGCCGACCGCGTGTTTCCGTTCCGCGATCGTTCGACGGAAACAGTCGGGTCGGCTCCTTCTCGAGCGGATGTTTATACATACATATATGTGTATATATTCTCAAACGTGTGTATATACATATATATATATATATGTACACATATATAAATAATATTTTCCCGGTCACTCGACTCTCCCCTGAATTGAAGAGTGTGCTGAACACTCGTCGTCGTCCGAAATGACGTCGGCGGGAAAACTCTTTTGCGCGATCGCGCACGCATGTATGGAAAAAAAACCATTACCTCGTAGATTATATTTCTCACACGCGTAATTTTTTGTTTTTTTTTCTTTGTAGCGAAAAAATCCGCGGAGAAAATCCTTGGTCGTTTCGAAAGCCGCCGCGGGGCCAACGTTGTCGTCGGTGATTTTTGGCACTTGTTCTAGTGACGATTCCCCTTCCCCCCTCTCGTTCAACACACTCTTGAAGAAAAAAAACACGTGAGTTTAATAATCGTTCAACTTTAACGTTATAGGGATGTTTCCTTAAGACTTAGGCAAACCTTTCTGGTATTTAAAAAAAAGAGAGAGAAAAGAAAGAAGTTTTATCGTTTTTTTTTTTCTATTTGTTTTTCGAATCTCCAGTTTATCTTCGTCTCGCTGTCCTTCTCACATCTCGCTTAGAATCTCTGCGCCTGTTATATTTTTCCTTGCTTTCCTGTTTTTTTTTTTTTATTTCCCGTTTATTGTGTGTGCTTTCCGAATCTCACTTCCGTCTTTTTTTTTTTTTTTTTATATCGCATTGGTCCGACCCGATAGGAATCACACACACAGCCGCGCCCTTTCTACGAGAAGAGTATTTTGTGAGATTTTACAGTATTTCGAAGAGCGTTTTAATTATATAACTATGTATCGAGAGAGAGAAAGAAAGAGAGAGAGAAAAAGAGAGAAAGAGAGAGTATGTGTATACAGGGTGACCGTCCACGGATTTTTATCGTTTTTACGTGCATTTCTTACGACCGAGGTCTCTTGTCATATCGATATGAATTTCCTCTGCTTTTTTTTTTTTTACAGAGACATCGTAATTCGATTTTTACCCTTTGGTTTTTCCGTACTTAGGCACGTGCGCTACCGACAAACAGCAATCGTTCGCACCGCGACCTAGTCCGCGTAAGGAAACGCGTCACATTCGAGTCCCACGTCATGTTTTCCATTTCGTTTTCCGCGTTGTACGTATTTTTTTTTTTTTTTTTTTTTAGAGACCGAGAGATCGTCTTGCACCGATTAAATATCGTACAAATCTTCACGCGACTGACGCGACAGTCTGTCACATGCGGATTATTTTTCATGGTAAATGTTCCAAAGAAAAAATAAAGAATGAGAGAAGGGCCGAATGCGCGCAAAACAAAACAAAACAAAAACAAAACAAAAAAAAAAAAAACTCATGTCCCTCGCGCGTCACCACCGAAGTTGCATTCACTTTTTTCCTCGTCGTCGCTACTCGGACACCCTGATAATATATGCGGTAAGCTATGCGTAATATATCTGCCAGCTTTCCTTCGAATTCAATTCCGTACATTTCGATTGGCATTTGTATACACGTGTGTGTGTGTGTGTGTATGTGTGTGTATAAAATGAAACGATAGAGAATATATTTGCGCGCGCCCAATAATACATATACATAGATCAAACGATGTAGCGAGCCACAAAAATCGTCGAGAGCCACATGATTTGTATCCTATCGAAGTGCGGAAACCAGATATTTTTTAGCTACGACATTTACACGCAATTTAAGCAAATTTATAGAGATTAATTAAATATATATATATATATAAATGACTTTGTAAAAAGATGCAACTATTTTTTTATGACACGTATTGAGTTTTGAAATTCGGAAGTCAAGAAAGAAGAGATCGATCGCTACAGTCTAACGCGAAGAGAAGAGTCGCACCGTAATATTTATCAAAAAAAAAAAAAAAAAAAAAAAAAAAAGAAAAAAAAAATAAAGAAAACGCCAACTTTGATCTTTGCGAAAATTAGAAATCACGTACGTGGTCTATGTGCATATATCATTGTGTGCTTCAATGCGAAAATCTAGCCGTAAATGAAAATACGCGATGTGTCAGTCTGTCTTGTTTGGAATGAAATTTTGCTTAACTTCCGTTCGCGTCGCGGAGCGAAGCTCTCAAACGCCAATTTCAAACGCGATGAAAACTAAAGTCCGCGAGAGTTAAGAGACGAGCGAAAAAATTTTCAAGAGTTTACGCCGCGTAACACACCATCAAGCGAAAAACGTAATTTCTATTCTTCTCTGTGAATTAATTCTGCCGATCGATATGCTGTGCAAGTCTTCGCAATACGAATCTTTTTACACCATGACGATATAAAAATCGCACAATTACAAGCAAAAAACAAAAAACAAAAAAAATCGTCTATTCCTCGATTTGTGTCACGAAACGATTCGATCTCAGAATTCTTTCAGACCGTCTCGAAGAAAGAAATCATGTGTGTGCGTTGTGTCTCTTTTCGAACTACCGCGCGATCTTTTGTTTTTTTTTTTTTTTTTTTTTTTTTTTTTTTTTTTTTTTTTACATTACCGAAGTAATAAAACTACTAAAAGTACACGCGCGACTCACGTATACACACAAACATATATATATACATATTTAATATACACTTGCCAAGTCTCGACGAGAATTTTCGGAGCGTCACATAACAGGTGTTTTCTATACATGTCCATTATTTACTACGTAACTGTAACTTCACTATATAATATCGATGTTGGTGTACAAATATATGTAGTGACACAAGGAAGTGTAATCTCACGTCGCAGGACACACCGTTTCCTCTTTGTTCGCTTTACGTCAAAGTATCTCATTTGTTTAAAAAAAAAAAATCTCAAATATTATTATTTCATAAAATGACACAAGAGGGTTGTCCTGTTTCGCACTTTGTATATGTGTACAGTTACATCAGTCGTATTAGTACAACAACAAGACACAAGCCATAGTTTATTATATATTACATTATTTATAACTTTGCGCGAAATGTTATTTTTATTATGACGGAAAGGGGGAAAGAGGGGAGAGAGAGAGTGTATGTGTGTGTGAGAAAGAGAGAGAGAGTGAATGAATGTAACACGAGCGTGAAGCCAAAAAAAAAAAAAGAAGAGAATCTCTTTTCGATTTATTATTAATACTTCCGTGTGGAAACAAACTTAAACGTTCACATCCGGCACAAAAGTTAAGTGAGAGAGCGAATGCAATCGAGTAACTGACTATCTCATTATTGATAAGAGACTATTCTTGTATATATACACACGTATTGTATTTATATTTTCTTTTCTCTTTTTTCTTTTTCCTTTGCAACAGACAATTTCGCATCGCAATTTCTGGTAGCGACGTCGAATGGAAAAAAAAAAAAAAATTAGCGCGTGCTAAAGAGACGTGATAACAATAGAGTATCTATCGTTAATGATCGCGACAGGGGGGGTGTATGACACGCAAGGACAGTGTGTGTATGTCGCTGTATTATTCACAAAAGAGAGAGAGAAGAAAAAATTCACGAATGGTTGAATCATTGTTTGTGCATGTGTGTGTGTTGTGAGTGCGTGTTGCGCGCGTGGACTGAATCAAAGTGGACAACGCAATGTGCCGAATAAGTAACCGATTCACGTGGCCGCGACTACTGTTCACTACACATGTAAAGACATACACATACGTACATATATATGTACATGTATATGTATATATTGTATGTATACATACATACACCGAGATCGCACAAGTTTTTCTTTTCTTTTATCGTACGTAAAAAAAAGAGCATGTGTGCGTGTGTGTGTAAAAACAAAATATCATGACGCAAGTACGTTATTATTTGTAAATACGATAGCGTTTCCGATTCCGTATTATCGAGGCAAAGCAATGACGTTTCAATTCATTTCGGCAGACTCGTTTTTGAGAGAAGATTGCGAGCGACGAGCGACGGGTGCGATGCTTAGGGAAAGGCGCATCGATTTGACGGAGAAACGCCGTTAGAAAAACAAAAAAAAAAAAAAAAAAATATTTTTTAGTAAAAAAAATAAAAAAAAAAACGCAGTCGATGCTACGCAACACAAACGCCAATCGTCAATAGGTAAAAATAATTAAAAAAAAAAAAAAAGAAATTAACGCTGCACGTTGTCCGCGAAGCACATTATTGTTTCGTCTTTAGCAATATTCTTTGTGGACCACGTTGCCAATTATGTAGCCTTAAATAGTGAAAGTGAAAGTAGACGCGTATGTGTGTGTGTATGTGCGAGTGTACATGTGTATTTGGAAATAACGTAACGAAAAAACGGGGAGTGTACGGAGATTCGAAGCTCCAACAAGAAGCTCCGATTGTGTCAGCTGTTGTTGCCGCAACTACTCGTGTCAGAATTTTACGATCTGTGCGTGTCGAGACGAAAATTCGAGATTGTAACACAACAAATGTATAAAAGGAAATGATGAAATTACGTTTGAAATATGTATTTGTTTTAGACAACGCGTTGAGATCAGAAAACTTGAAGATAATTTATCTTGTGTTGCAACTCGGATCGCGCACACAATCTGTCAAACACGTGATAGTTGCGGATGACTTCAGCGGATGGATGGACTGTCCGATGACTATTCGGAATTCGGGAGAGTTTCCACGCGCGATGGAAAAGTAAACGAATGACGCGCGGATAAGTCGCGTGTCGCGATAAAAAAAAAAGATTAGAGCGAATCATTATATTGTCGTTACGCTGTTATTCGATTAAAAAAAGAAAAAAAAAGGAAAAAAACAATCTCCTCTACGCTCGCAGTGTCGACTCGAATTAAAAAAGTAGATAGTATATATATATACACATATATATACATCGTTGTAATATTAACTATTATCGTCATCATGATGGGTGATTATATCGTGTGGCGATCGTTGTTTAGAAACTGACTTACTGGGAGTAGCGATTTGTGTGTGAGTTATTCTTCGTGAACGCCCCGAAATGTTCGACAGAACATCGCAGAAGTTAAAAAAAAAAAATCGCGCGCGAAATATCGAAATATTTATATTTGCGATGAAATTGCAAAACGCGTAGCTTTTCGTGCGTGTCACTTCGCCTTTGTTTGACGGAAAAAAAAATTTTGCGTCTCAAAAATCAAGTTTTTCGAACGAGATGCTGATGTTTGAAAATTGTTTCGCGATGTCTTTCGAAGAACAAATCAAAAATCAATCCAATTGTATAGCGAATACCGGAGCTTTTGGTCTTTCACTATCTATCGGTCGAGACGAACGTTGGAGAAAAAAGCGAGCGCGTGCAATAAGAAAATTCTCGCGCGAGACGCGAAATTGTCGCGTGTGTGCGAGAAAAAAAAAATACCTTCACCATCTGTCACGAATGAACAGTGTGTGTGTATTCGACGATTATTAGTTTTTATATAGCAAGAGAGAGATATAAATGTTATTAGCTAATATTTTTTCGTTTTTGGATGGTTTCATCGACGGAGAATCCGGGAGAGTTCTATATTATTATTCGGAAGTGTTTGTTGTTTAAGTCCGATGTGTTGCATATTAATATATGTATATTCTGTTACGTACACACATGTGTGTATATATATATTTATTAAAATTTAAAGAAAAAAAGAATATTTAAAGCTATACATATATGTATTGTATACATTTATATAAACGAAACGTACAACAACTCGACACACGTGCGAGCCTGCTGATATCGAAATATTTACATATTTTCTTGGAAAGATGCGAATGTACGTATTTCGATTCGACGTGATATTCTCGATGAAGTCGTCCAAATGTGACAATGTGTTGAACTTTTTGGGTCAGTACACTATATATATATTATATATATATATATATATAATAT
>QVOA01020404.1:0-28535 GCA_014825685.1 Pseudomyrmex cubaensis
AATATACATTCAAAAAAAAACTTGGAAAATATATTTACTATCTGTATAAACATCGCCATGGACATCCAAAGCCGACAGATCATAATTCTTCACCAGATGTTCCTTATCCCAAATTTCTATAAACTGTTTTGTGGTATTGTCAATAGTAGCTTGTCGCAATATAGCTCTGTGTTCTTCATTCTTGGTTAGAGCGAACATAAGTCTGCTTTTCAGGAAGAAGTAGATATTTAAAGGCAAACAATATTTATGTTGAATGTTTTGCGAATGAACAACAAGATTACATACTCTGTAGTAACATCAATTGGGAATCCAATCGCAGAGACTGAAGTCAAGTCCGAGTTTAAGTCATAATTCCGAAGAAAAGTCTGATTTGATCTTCTCTCTAGATTCCTTTGTTTCCACACACTTTGTACGGATAGCTTCTTACTTGCAGTACCGCGAATTCTTGCAGAAACTAAATCTGGATACGCAGCTACAGATTTGTAGAGATCTACCAGTTTCTTCATCTGTGACATAAATATTGTATTTTATACACAATATTCAATTATTCTAAAAAATGATAAACAAGAGAGCAGTTCTTACAAAAAAAGAATCTGCAAAAATAAACCCAACATACCTGCGCCGACATTTTGACTGTTATAATGCCGCCGATGTTACAGCTAGATATGTATCATGTGCTGTTTGAAAACGTTGAATATTCCTAACTGATAACACAAAAAGATAAGTGACGTAAGATGCATAAAAATAACCCTGTTATCTCAATCGCGATATAGAATATATATCCAACACAATAGGTATATCAAAACACGAAACGCGCGAATGCAATGCACGCGAAACGAATATATGGGTGAATGAACTTATTACAGACAGATATATAATACATGTACTACAATATATAGATCTATATATCGAACATCTCTGAAATACCAACAGATCTTATGTGTATTATTTATCATCTGTCAATATTTCCTAAAAAAGTATCAACTAATGATAAAGACAAAAACTTTATATTTTTACACAGACATTATATATTTCTTATTATACATTTTTATTTACATGACACATATTTTATAAATTCAAATATATAAGTAGAATAGATAAGTATAAGGGACATTTCTGCCTAAATTTTATATATCATTTATGTTATATTGTTTTCTTTCTATTTTTATGAAATATAGGAAAAAAAGAATATATATTTTCGTAAATATGTTGATGTACACTCTGATCTGAACCGAACCGTTCGCGAGAAATAATATTTAAATGGATGATTCAATTTGCTGCATCGAAACGTCGTCTACAGACCGCGTTGTGGTAGTGGCCTGAGAAGTAGAACTGTCGCTGCTCAAGAAATTCGCGCAGCACAGAGAATTCTCCTTGCAACTGAATCGTTTCATCAACAGCCGTATGATCTTTCTTTTGCATACAAATATGACAAAAATGATGACACCTTGCAATCCGTTTATCATGTCCGAGAGCAACCATATGTAATATGGCGTGGTTGTGAATATCATCGTCATTGCTTCCATGATCCAGCTTACACCCATCACAATGAACAGCTTCAGATACATAAGAAACCTACGGATATATATTTGTTCCTGTTTGTCTCTTTTGGATCATCGGTTTGAAGAGAAACGTAAAAATTTATAGGTACGATTTTACAGATTTTTCTAAGAACAATCTTTTTGAATGAAAACCTTTGTTTATTGTTATCGTGGCGCTGACTCTGTGATCCTTTCAGATCGTGATCCGTGCTTCTTTTGTGCCACAGTATCTTCACCGCTGTGTAGACGAACAAGCAAATATTGCAAATTAAAATAATATACATAGGTATGTTGACGTAGAATATCCTTGCCTTGTCCGCTAAAAAATGAACAATTTATTTCTTGCATTAGAGTGTTTTTTTATCCGTATACAAACTATATCTCGCATATTTAATCAAAATCACACGAAATAATCAAAAAATTCAGAATGTGTTCTAAAAAAAAACAACTATGATTATGTCACTTACTGAACCAACACTTGACTGTGCAGAATTTCGGTTGGGGCAAATTCAGTGCGCTGGTAAAATTCATTATAGCGGCCAAAACGGCAATAACGAAGGGAATTCCCCACGCGTACATCGAGTATACAATAAACGTCTTCTTTTCTCTTTTCGGCTTTACTCTTCCTTTGTGTATCGATTGAAATCCCCTGCAAAAATTTATATTTACTTAATAATAAGTAAAAGAAAAAAGGTCGCGCGTGATTGTGCATCAAATAGGTCATTAAAGTGATTGTCGCCGTTAGCCGCGGTTCAAAAATTTTTCACATTTGCTTGCGTTAGTTTTCTTCGGTGTGAACCGAGAAAATAAAATTTACAAAGATACAAGATAACATTTGAAAATTTTTACCCAAACGTCCACCAAATATCGAAGCAGGTGACATTTAGCCAAAAGAAACTTGACAAAAACGAGAAAGTGAGCACGATTGCTGAAACAGTCAAATACATAATAAAAAATCATTTAATAATAATATCTATTTTAGATATCGATTGTAATAATTATTTTCTGAATTATAACTTATATAAAATATTATTTTGCAAAACGCTATTACTTACACAATGCAACGCAGAGCGAATAGTCAATATTGTCTATGAAAACTTCGCGAAATACGGGAAAGATTATGTACGAGACAAATAACGAGGCGATGTGCGCTCGCAACATGTACCCGTGCATATTTCGGAGCTCGGACAGTACGCTGTACACCAGAAACGTCATAAGAAGAAACGGCAATGACACCACGAGAGCAACGGTCACGTAAATTGGACGCTTCGGTTTAATCTTGCAAATAATAAATTCGTAATTGTTCCGGTCCACCGCAGCGAGACAGTAATTCGACGCCGGGATTCTAAGGTTGAAATGCGGAAAATACGCCGACGACGTCTCGGTGAAAAAATAATACACGCTATCCGGAAACTGGACGGAATCAATCCTGAAGTGCATGACATCGTCGTTGGTGCACGGATCTTGGACGACCAAGTCGAATACTCGGTCAAACGGCTCGTCGGAGTCGGTGACATTCGGGAAGACGTAATCGACGTCAACTGCAGCGATACACTCTTGTTTCTTGAGGGACAGGCGATGACCGTAAGGGCAGCAGAGCTGAATGATATTTTTCTTGCCGCCGTTCACGGTGGAATTTTCACGAAGGTCGTACGCGAAGTCACTTCTGTCTTCCAAGTTTGTGGAGTTCGCGTTAATCTCGACCTGTGTTGGCTTCACATGACTCTTTTGACTCTTCATCAATTCTATCTCATGTTCCACAGTGTCGTTATTTTCACGATTGGTGCTTGTGAAGTTCGTTAATTGCATTTCGTTGTCGTCACTGGAATTGCTGCGAAAATTATTCTGTCCCGCTTCATCGTTGTAAACTCCTGTAAAATTTTTCCCGTAATATTCATCATGTTCCATCATCGAGTTATCATTTTGCTCGTCGTTGCTCGTGGAATTTTCTCCGTATGTGCTCGAGATCGAAACGATAAGCAGAATTAACGCGCAAAAATAATGATGGATGAGACTTGTTGCTAATTGATTCATACTGTCGCACTTTAAATTGAATTTCTGTGAATCTACCGAATATCTTTGTTAAGGCACTTGACAGTTTTTTCTTATAACTTGAGAACTTTGTAATATGTCAACCGTGATTACGCAGTCAAACGAAAAAAATAGTTAAAGAGATAATCCGTCCTTAGACAACAATTATGTTATCGCTCACTACATCGTCGATGGAATTAACAAGCGATTGATACGTAGATTTCTCAAATCGAGGAACAATCGGTAGCGCCGGTCTTCACGTAGATTCACATCACACAACATTGAGGAAAGATTCCGATGTCTAGAACTTCCCATTTCCATTTAACAATACTGACAGTCACATACTAAATAAAAATCTTCTCACACGGAAATGTTATATAACAGAAACATGTTCAAAAAAAGATTCTGCATCTTCTAATAATGAGAGGGAAATACCGGTTTTTTGGCGATACGCAATTAATTCACACACACTACGCGCGGCAGTCGCTCTCACAATAACTGTGTTTGCTATTACGAGACAACATTATTCTCTTCATTGCTAACGACTGCGCTATCTTCGTTTGCTTCACCATGCATCCGTCTGCAATCTCTCTCGCTGAGAAAAATGTCAATGTCACGGTCGTTAAAGCGCTGCTTTCCGATATCATCAACATTGTTATCAAAAAATCGGAAAACGAGATAGAAAAGTGAAGATGAGTTTCAGTCACAACAGTGAAAGTTACAAGATGATATAAACTGAGATGATCAAGTAAACAGATTAAAGTAAAAATGAAAGTACCATTTGTTTAAAAAGAAAAATACTTTGTAGTATATTTGGTTTTGCTCTATTTATAGTTTGTTAATTTTATATATTTTATGCAAGTATCTTTTATCTTTTTATCGTAGTACATAGTGCGTAAGACTTCTTCAATAACATCCGGAATATGTTTACTTAAAATGAATTAATTGATTCTGAGAACTTATCATTGTAATCAAAAATATGCAACACATTAGTTGTGTAAGAGATGTACGTATACAGTTATTTCATTATTCATTGTCACTTCTTTATTTTCATCATCTTCATTCTACCGCTTTAATAAAATCAACTTATGCGCAGAAAAAAATTATATATAACTTTCATCATGCAAAAATGTGTTTACTGTATATGTGGATGTTGTAACGTATTTTTTTAAACTTAACTGAGAAAACTATATATATACTAATTAAGTATTCATGACTAACTGAAATATCGACAATCTTTTCTACTCTACCATATCGCCATTATCATTCATTGGTATAGAAAACGTATCAATAAATGATAACAATTTTTTTAATAAAAATTTTGTTAAGAGAACACGCATATCTAAAAAATTAAAGGACATCTCTTTAAACAATTTCCATAATTATACATATATATCTTTTATTATATTGTACATTTGTTTTTTTACTCTAAGAGTGTCATACCTAAATCTTTGCAGTGCGAGTACACGAAGTACCTTGTAAATCAATATTCGTTATAATAAAGCACCTATCAAGAATCATGTAGCATATATGCAAATCAACATAGTATGTTGAATGAATAACGAAGACTTGCCCGATTTCTACGTGTGTATAATAAAAATAATATGTTACGTTTCAACGATTTAAAATTGAACAAACTTATTGTTGACTTTCTCTCTACTTTCGCACGTACATTCACACGTACAATCATACTTATATACATATGCTAGTCTTGTATTATACACATACATATTGTCATATATGCGCGGCCATTTACTTAATGCAATAATTCGGAGAAATTAAAATCCCAATAAAACAATCACGCATCGCACTAAAACTTGAAATACATGAACCAAAAACAAAATCTTATGAGACCTGCAAGTTGTTTCTTAAGGCCATCTTCTTAATTAATTCACAATTGATTTTCGTGTCAATTGACTCTCTTTTCATCATATTATATTCCTTCACGAGGATCAAAGTTAAAATTTTTACCCACAACAATTGTCTAATATTGCCGATGAAAAGCAAGATATAAAAGGCGATTGATAAATATCCGAAACGGAAGAGTGAACAATATTCTATCGAGTTGATATATTTATTTATTTTTCATTATAGTCGCCTTTTACTTCGATATGTTTTGACTAACGCTTCTCGAGGATATTCGGTAGAACGATTTCTCGAACTTTTAAAAATAGCCATTTACAGCATCGATGACTTCATTGTTGCTCGAACATCCCTCTCCACTGAACCAATTATTCAGATTCGAAAATAGAAGATCGCACGGAGATCGCACATAACTGAATAAAGCAGATGAGACAACAGTTCGAAGCCCAGCTCGTAAATTTTGGCCATTGCAACAGTTGAAGTGTAAGCTGGTGCATTGTTAAGAACCGCTGACAGCATCTGCTTTGGTGAACTGTCTCACACAAAACATTGTAACGCGTGCGATAATTTCGGATACTTATCAATCGTCCCTCGTACTTGTTCGACAGTTACCATCTTTAAACTCTATTGAAATTTATGTCGTTGCGCATCACATCTGCATGATAATAAAATTTTATTTCAAACATCTCTAACGTATGAAAATCTTTATCATAAAATAAAATCTCTCTATTACACTTTCAAAACATCTTTACACAATAGATACATGACGAACAGCAGATATTAACAATTTCTAAACTTTCAATTTGTCTACGTAAAATTCACACACATATAGAGGTACATGTACGATTATATAAATTTAGAGGTATTTCTTTCTGGATATCTCCTCGACATATTTGGAATACAACTAATATTGCATCAGATCATAAAACGTTCAGCGTAAATCAAATGTTTTTAAAAATTACTGTTATATTACTTCCTGAAATTTCTTCGTCGCTCCGAGAACGCAATTTCACCACGTTTTTCTTTATCACGGTAAATACAAAAATCGGTTGCAAAAATGCCACGCGATCTCACCGAATCAAAGATTGAAAACGTAACATTTCGCCGAGCTCATGTATTCCATTCGACATGCGAAAAAGGATTCGTTTATTTACGAGAATGTAGGTAGGAACGATCGGCGTGAAATCGTTTTCCGCAATGCTGACGGCACAGGAAATCGAACTCATTGAAGTAATATTTCGTCTCAATCCTCGATTCGAATTTCTACGACAATCGCCAGAATACAAGTCGGTGATTTCACGTCGCTTCGGAGCGCACTTAAATGCTTTATGGAGCAAGCTCGCTTTGTTGCTGACGTCTGTCGATATATCGCGAGACGGCTTCGAGACAAACCATGCAAACAAATTCAAGACGAATCCGTCCTCGCGTTCTAAACTACGAGAAGGGTCGCGACTCTTCCTCCCCTTCTCTCACGCAAGTTTCGTCCACCGTATAATTTATTTGCCGAAGATCGCAGCTTTCTGCCGGAATTGCTCCCGTCTCGCCGCTTTTTCCTCTTCCTCCCGTTTTCGCTCCTCCTGTTCCATGCGAATCTCATCCTCGAACTTTGACGCCTTTCGGAGCTGCTCGATCTGCACAATACCAAACAAAGGAGGAAACGTTAATCGGAGCGCGCGCGGAATATACAACTCGTTTGGGTTACGCTTTCGCGCGTACATTTTTTTTCTGTCTTCTTTTAAAGCGCGCACGACACGCTGAAGTAAGTTTCTGGGCCTGTCCGGGCGTGTGTCATCTCGCGATACATGCACTTGTAGGAAACGCGTGCTGCACACGTGCGATAAACCGGAAAAGATATTCGATAGGAAAAGCTGTATCTTTTTTCCTCTGAGATTGATAGAAGTTCACGTGTTTTTGTAACAATAAAAAATCTAATGCAAATACGCTTTTTATAATAAACTGCACGTACAATTACAGGAACACAACGAATGATGTATAATACACTTTTATTCTAAAATGGCATTTATAAATAAACATATTTTGGGAGAAACAAACAATCGGTTTTTTTAAATTTACTAAATATAAAAAAACGAATATTTTAAGTGTTCAAAAAATTTAGTACAAAAAAAAAACAAAGGAACACTATCGTGTTTAATATTGAAGTGATGTAAAATGTACCTTGGCCTCGAAAAAATGTTTAGCTCCCGTGACACCAACTTCGTCGACGTCAACCTCAGTGAGTCTGGCCAGCTGACTCAATCCAGAATCCTGTTCTAACTCACCAGCGCGGGCCTTACGATAGATAAGTAGAAACTGTAACAAGACGTAACTGCGCAGTGAGCATCAATCGAAGATATGTGACAGACTATCGACAAATCGAATCGACTTTAGACATTACTCTTGAACTTAACATTATCATATGAAGTATCTCACAACTGAGATTCTTCACACACATTGTTTCAAAGGTTACATTTGCGTAAATATTGGAATTTTTGTCGTAATTGAGAAATATCATCTGTCGCGCGTGTGTAATTGGTATATACAAACACAAAGTGACAAGATGAAGCAAAAAAACAAAAGCTGAACTTTTTTTCACTCAGACAACTCGGTGAAAGGTCAAATATGATAAACGAACATTAAGACACAGAACTCTTGAGAAGCTCATAGCTTCGAAAATAGATAATTAAAAACATAAAATTGTATCAAATGATGACGAATTCAAAAACCGTGGTGTATTTGCTTTGAACATAATGTATCGCGTGACAAGAAGGAGGGGAACGCGTGTGTGTCGCTGCCGATTTACGGTAATTCATATCGCAATGAGTAAGAGGAAGGTGAGTAAGCTGAGCAAACTACTACTCGAGTATCGCGCGCAAAGTGAATCACAGTGGCAATTCAACACAAGACGGGAGGAAGGGGACACGAGTCACGCGTGCACGCATCGCGTATGCCACGCTCGATTCGCGCGCGGGCTTTGTTTGCGAAATGCGGAATGTCACGTACGATTGTTCGCGCGTGCATGTCGTATTAAGTCGAACTCTCCCTTCGAGCGATGCGCCAGCGATTTTTTTTTTCGGCGTAATATGCATCGCGTTAAAACATCGACGGTTTGCGCTTAAGAGCGAAAGTTTCCGACGCTGCGTTTCGCACGTTGCGGGTTGCGAAAGTATCGGTTAAGCGCAATTGATTTCGCGTGCACCGCACGTCATTAACCAGATGTTTTCGATACTCTTCTCGAAGGCATTTGAATATTTTCCGATTTTAACGCAACACCGCGCGACATTGTATTTTAATACAAATAAAAAACACAAAATCTGTTCTAGTCGCTAAATGTTTTACGATTTAACTTTTGCGTAAAAACACTGTGGTTTTTATTTGTGCAATGTGACGCAGTGATAAACAGTTGTTAACTTTTTTGAAATATTTCGTGTAAAATGTGTTTCACTTCTGCAAAACGAAAGAATTTCAATTTTGCGGATATTTTTTGCAAACAGTTTTAAACAAATTTTAAAATATTTACATCGCACAGAAAGAGACGTGACCGAAAATAGACCCGGTTCTCCAACATATATAGCCTGTCCTCCTCTAACAGCTAAACGTCTGGAAAATAAACACACGACTATCGCGCATAACTAGCGAGTGAGTCGTATGTTGAACATTGCATGGGGTCTACTATTTTTACGAATAGAGTTTTGCTTTTATGTCCCTCTCTCGCAAATAGAACTTGCGAGTCCAAAATTAAAATTACGTCATTTAACGTCCGTAAAAAAGAAGCAACTAAAGATAATGAGAAAAAGAAAACAAAATTACATTCGCTTTTGAAATGTAATTTTAATTTCTTTTTCTTCCAAAAAATAAAAGTTATCTCTCAGAATATTTTATACAATTCTATGGTAGCAAAACCAGATGTACAAAATAAATTTTTCTAGGAAATAAAACAGATTTCTTCTTCCCTTCTCAACAATTGTGAAAACAGTTGGTGCGGTTTAATTGTTGCGCTTTTCAGACTCTTGCGATGTAAGGTAAGTGTTTCGGATGAATAGGACTGTGCGCAATAGCGAAGCTATGCGCAGTAAAATCTATTTTGGTTCAATTTTTAACGACCGCGAGCGGAGTTGCGAGTAGAACTAATGCTGGTCAGGGTGATCATTATGTAGAGAGAAAGAGACCGGTGGTTATGTTTGCGTTGACTATTCGGGGTCGATGGCACGAAGCGGTGCGCTAACTAAAACAGAACAGAATGGCTTTACAAATCATTTTGCCTGCGGCAAAACGCAACGTTCCTTCGCGATGTAACCGATCCCAACAGATTAAAAGCGTCTCTCTGATAAAATCGCAAATAACCCTTCGGTCTTGAGGTTTTTATAAAAACAAACAACCAACCTCGCGGAAAGATATACGGCCGTCGCCGTCTTCGTCGACTTCTTGGATCATTGCCTTGAGTCCGAGATGCGTTTGCGGTGCGCCCAGAACTTCCATCATTCGCTTCAGCTCGGAGAGATCGAGATATCCGTCGTGTCCGTCGTCAAATCTGCAACGATCAAAATCAGCTTGATGGATTTTTGTTTTATAAAACAGGAAACAATTAATGGAATTTAATTAAGTCTGTAAAATTCAATTGGCAGCTGCATTTAATTAAATTTCAAACGAATCGTTATCTCATTATCGAATTAATTTGATCAATTTTGAACTTCAAAGCTAATTGTCAGTGTTGTAGATGCAAAAGAAAATTGTTTAGAACATTCAAATTATTGAGAGATTCAAGGTGAGAAAGAATATTTGCGTAAAAGGTGTATAATCTATTCTGCTGACTAGAGAATTTTGCTTTCGCGACCTCCTTTCGCCACTTCGGAGCGGCAGCATTTTTAAGTGATTGACCTGCCGATAAATCATCGCGATGTCGCTTGGCTTAGTCAACGAGACGCCCGGCTAAACGTGTCGTACATATACATGCTGAAACCAGTCGCCTTCAGTTAATCGCGATACCGCATGCAATCTAATCGGCCCGGTCGTTGAATGCGGTTGCACGACGTAGTCAAGTAGGAAGAAAATTCGGGACAGTGTCATTACTGGCGAACGGGGCTTGCACACGATTAGCAAACTCATTTCGCCGAAAAAGTCGCCAGAGAAATCGCCTCTCGTCGCTGCGAAAATAGCTCGGGTCTGTATCGTCGAATTCGAGAAATCTGGCTTCGACGGACAGAAAATGACGGAAGTTTCATGACGAAGCTCGCTGCATCTCCGCAACTGTACGAATAACGGCTCGGAGAAAAATAAGAACCACTCATCGCGGATTAAAACTGTAAAGTATATAAAAAAAAAAAAAAAAAGGTAGAATCTAGAACGAGAAATTGATTTTGATTGCGACAATCAATCAGCTTTCCTCTAACGAACAAACGTCAGTCAGCATTCCCCGTAACCGTAGTTGTAACAGTGATTGTCTTAACTCGGTCGTCATTAACATTCGTGACTTTCTTCGTATTTATTACGAGGCCGACGTCGAAGCCGCAATGTGTATGTGTGTAAAAGGTAGACATTTAATAATTAGAACATCCCTCGTTAGAAAGCGGAAGCAAAATAAATTGACCAAGATTCTGCAGAAAATTTCGCATGTTTGCAACTCCTTTTATCGCTAAAAGTTTTTCTCGCAGACTCGCTAAAAAAAATAAAACACTTTAAGCTGTAAACACTTTCGCGCTATAAATAGTTCGGTTCTCGAAGTAACCGCGCGATTTATCAGAATTTCGTTATATCAACGCGCGATATGACGTAAAATTCGCAAAACAGCGAGAATGATTTTCAATGACACTTCTCGATCGTCGGAAGTACAAGACGGTTTGACATCATTATTAATTTCGCTCTCTCGTTGCGCGTGGAAAAATGTAGAGGCGTGAATGATCTAAAGGTTAAGTGGATCACGTCTACGCGTGTCGCTCGAAACAATGAGCCGTGCGCAATTTTATATATGCAATACTCGCGCGAAAGAACCCTTTGCACATGCATAAATATATAAGCGCTCAGTCGAGCGCGTCGTGGGATGAAATCGATGTATCCAATTGGAATTATCAAATTAATAAGCGTGTGACGTGTGATACGCGTCCGCATCTCTCATTAACGTTATTAATTATCAGAGCGTTTTAATATCCAGCATGATATCGCTTTGTACAATAATAATAATAGTAATAATAATAATAATAATTTTCGTGACTATTATTATCGTAATTGTTTGATAATGAGAACACATGTGAAATCATTTCTTTGAAGTTAACAAAATTACATAGCGAGATCTAATTTTTTTTGTATTTACACTATTTCAAAAACCAGATTTTTTTTAGCAGAACAAAAGAAACGATGAGATGTTGCGTGCAAAAGAGAGTTTGCAGGTAAAAAAAAAGTGAAAGGATTTTATATCTTTGTATCGATCAGTCATTGTCATACGTTCTAATTATCGGAAAGCGTTTAGACACACGCGAGAGAAAACGTGAGAACGTGATCGGCGATATTCAGATTTCGCGAGTCTCCGCGGCAGGATGTCAACCTTATTTGTCGGTATATCCACAACCGGAAACTCGTGAAATCGCAACTTTCCACGTAAGGGATGGAGAAATGCGCGACGAAATGCACGAACGTGTTTTCCAACGTGCTTCTCCTCCTGTAACGCGGATGAGAAATCGAATCATTTTGTCAATTCGCAATACGTAAAACGGATCGTCGTCAAATGACGACCTGTTCACGTTTTTTCATTGTCTCACAAGTTATTAAACAATTAACGCGTCAGTACAGTTAATTGTTTGTAATCAGCAGTCGGTTCTTTTTGAGAATTAAAACGTCATTCGCGGCATATCCATGTCAAGAGAGTTGCAATTTGCGTTATCATAGGTATGTATGCACAATACATACGTACACACGTCGCGCGATATCATAAATTATGCTCTCTACATTATATAACTGGTCTATACGTTGTCGTTGATATAACTATTCCAGGTTAAAGATCAGTTGCGTAGTAAACCGGTCTTATCGTCATCGTGTTTAACGAGATCTGATAAAAGTCACTGTGCAACTTTTGTAAAAATGTGAAAAAAAAAAAAAATAACAGTTAAAAATTAAAAAAACACGCACGCTTAAACTCGACGATTTAAAGTTCATTCTTGCGGCTCGAATTGGTAGTTTTAAACTCGTATACTTTTCTATTGTGATTATCATGATATTAAAGAGCAAAGAAAAATCGTTCCGCCAATTCGCCGGCAATTTTTGACCGAAGATCGTTAGAGTGCACAAGAGCGCGACGTTAAAGGAAATTGCTTCCGCATTAGTTAACGACGTTGCTGGCGAGGGACCGGAAATTGAAGCGACGTAGGCGGGAAGATGCCGGTAAATCCTTCCAATCAGGACAAATTCTAATTATCTCGTTCGGAAGGTCAATATTCGCTCGGACCTCGCCGCCTCGACCAATTACACGCAAACAAAAATCTTTTCGTGCTCGTTATCCTCGTCTCACAAACTCACTCGTTCTTCCGACACGTTCATTGTATAATGTAACGTGTCAATTAAAATTTATTTATTTCTCTGAAATTGCAGAGTTGACTCTACGGAGTAAAGAGAAGAACGGCGAAAAAAGGTAGAGATCAGGTGACCGTAAACGCGGTTAAGTAACGTGATCAATAAAAACGACAGATGGAAAAAGATAAGATTATTAGATACGTCAGTGAATACAGACGTTCTATTATTCAGCATCGACAATGTCTCTTCAAATCGCAATCAATCTAAATATTAATCTAAATATTAATTTAAATATTAATCTAAATATTAATCCAAATATTACTCATCGATTAACGCAGAGTAAATTCGACACAACGCCGAATAAAGATAAAATGTTTGGAATGTTTGTAGAAATATTTTCACGTAATTGCGCAAAACTTTCGTGATCTTTTGTACAATTTTTCTCTCTGACTGCTGTTGTTACGTAAGTTCGCGAACGGAATCGATATACCCGCGATTGTTGCCGTGGATCGTCGTCGCTCTTTTTGCCGGGATCGCGCGTCGAGATAGTTCTAATCGTTGGAGTGAAACGACCCAATCAACGTGGATTGTGTCGCGTGGTACTTGCATAAATACAACGCGATTGTTGTATGTACGTTGAATGCGCGCGGCACAGATTTCTATTGACTTTTCGGGGATACATGTAGTTGAAAAGTGACGTTCTGTACTAGTTTTTATAGTAGATATGAACTTTTAACTATACGCATCACTTTTCTCACACTATCGGAAATATTTTTTTTTAGTTACGAAGCTCTGAACAAACTGATGCGATTTATCTTTTCATTATTTATAGATAGTTTATAGATAGTTTATATATAAATATAGTTTACATTTCTAGATAGTTTAAATAACCTAAAACAAAATCTTTTTTTTCTAATACTCACTATTGCATATTTAATTGAGAAAAAAAAACTGTTCTCTCGTTTGTTATATAAATACACACATTTTATTAATTCAAAGAGTTGTAAGGAGTTTAATTATCCGGAAAGAGTAAGCGCGCATTTTCGCCCGACACGCTTTTCTTTTATTTAATCGCCACGAAGTGGTGGCGCGAGATAAGTGTGCAATTATCGCGATATTATTAACGACTCTCGATGCTGTTTCTGGTCTCGTTACCGCGTCGAGATCGCGATCGTTCCGCCTCGGACCGACCGGACTGCACGAGCAGTTCCTCTCGTTCTTCGCACTTCGTTTTTCGTAGGCCGAACGCAAAACTGGGTCAAGGTGGAATGTGTTGCCCGCTCTGGTCCCGTTTTACTCTTGTTTTCCCGAGATCGATACGACGGGTGGTCCTTCGAGGAACGACGAAGGACGTCACTGCGACGAATTGGCGGCGCGTCGAGGTCTTTTCCCGCGTCGCAAAGATTTACGATCGTGAGAAACGTACGTGCGACTTCCCGAGCAATTTTCGAGAGAAAAAAAAAATTATAAAAGTTCATGCGAGATAGATCGCCCCGTTAATAACGAGAGACCGGAAAAGTACGAGAAAATATCGCATATCCACGGGGAATTGGAAAGAGCATAATTTTCCTTGAGGAATAAAATTGTCTCGAGCAGCATTCAGAGAGGATTCACTATTCCAGATAATTCATATTTTATTGAAATAGCTAATTTTCTTCGTTGGTTTCGTGAGATTGAAAAGAAAAGACAAAAATAAATCTGTGGAATGTAAGTAAAAGTTGTTTTGATTAAGTAACACAAAACGACTAAATATACAATTACAACAGTACTCCGCGTCCGTTCTTAAATGATGGCTTCACGCAGTCGATTGACGTCCCTCTCTTTAACTGTTCTATTGTACTGTTAAATAAATGCTGGCTTGATGCGAAAGTAAAAGTCTTTTATCATTTCGTTCACACGTGGAAGGAAACAGAAGGTTGAACCACTCTGGAATCTTCCACGTTTTAATGGCTACTTAACATTTCTTTCCCTACAACGTATACGCCGACTGTACATCTCAATAGTGAGATTGCGAGAAGAGTTTTATATATAAAGATCGAAAGAATTCCGCGAAGAGAGATACAGAAAAAGGAGAATCGCAAATCGCGCATTGTGAGCCGTGGAAAACGCTTTTCTATAAGCGCCGGGATAAACGCAGCAGTTCGTGGAACGCGGCGCCTCTTTCCATCAACGAAACATTTATTCAAAATTGTCTAGCGGTGTTTGCCGCGAAGAAGAGAAATACCTTCGAGCACCTTTGCATCGCGGCGGAGTAAAGAAATAAATTCTTATGCCGCTTATTTATTCGGAACGCGCGATTTCTTCGAACGGCCACGAGAAGTAACGGTTCGTCGTCGTGCCAGTGCAACGGGGGCGTTTCTAAGGACTTTTCTTCATCCTTGCCTCGGTTCTCGCATGTGGAAAAGGATCTCAAGCGGAAAAATAGAGAAGAGAAAAAATTCCCTTTATATTTTCGCACAAAAATATTCAATTGTACTTTCATAGGGTTCGGGTCAAAAGAACCGGTTTTTAAAACAATTTTAATCCTTCTCCACGTGGAGTTATCGATTTCGAGAAAGTCGGCAATCTCAAATGCATATATATGCATTTGCCTACTTAAGCGTCGAAAGGGTTAAGGTCGGCGTCGTCTCGCGTATATAAAGGCAAATCGATCACACCGCGATGTATGCGGTATCACTGCGACGGGGAAAGTTAAACGCGCGCGTCCAATCAAACCGTGGAAAAACCGCGACTTTCGACCTCGCGCGACTCACGTTCGATAGAAATTTCAAGTCGATAGACACAGGCTGAATGTAACTCTCCGACCGGTTGTAAATCACACCGTGCAGGATCATTAATCTCTTTCTGCGTTATTTACAACCTCCATTAATACACACATTAATCAAAAAATGCGTGTAACATACAGTTAATGATTTTTCATAGATCGACACAAAAAAAGAAACCAAACAAACTTATATACACACCGAAGTATCGTCGTCTCGCGGAGATTTTTTTTTTTTTTCACACATAAATTAATATACGACCGGAACTGTATCGCGATAGTAGCAAAAAAAGAAGAGACGTAACCGGTTGGGACGTGACGAGCGGATGTCACGCTGAACCTCCCAGCTCGATTAAATTACTTATGGGATATTCAAACGATTAATTGGAGTTCTTCAGTTTATACATACGATCCGACCGGAGGGGTCCGCAACCAGGGGGTCCCCGAAAATCAGAGCCCCTTCGGAGAGCGGCACTTCCTGTGAGTCCTGTAGGAAATTCGTGCGGCGCGGGAGAACCTGATGACCAGCCCGGCTTTCGACTTCTCTCGCTCGCGCAGGAAATGTCGGATAGATAACAACATCCTACGTAAACGCATCCGCGCTCATCCGCGAACGAGCGCTATCGCGTGTCACCGAACTAAAACCGCAACAAGACATTGTATATTTAGCTTCAGAGATACAAAGGCTGATGGATACGCGTGTCTGTGTGTGTATATATATATGTACACATATATCGGATTACCGCGCGATTAAGAAAAGAATTACACGTTTTTATTTCTTCTTGATCGTCGCTCGAGAAAAAGATGCGACACGTTCGTGTATCGGATTATTGCGGATAAACCGCAGCGAATAAACCGAGAAGGTTGACTTGCGGTTTTGTCGAGTCTGCTTGAATAGCGTTTATTATGCGTTTGCTGAGCAGATGTATAGTATTGCATGTGCTAAAAATCTTTTCTTCTCAAATGTCACACACGCGAAAAAAAAAGAAAGAGAAAACGTTCGATCGAGAAATGAACACACAAACGTCGAAAAGACGAAACTTACTTAAATACGACAAGAAATTCGAGTCGCGCCCAGCATTCTCTCAACGCGTTACATCCTAAAATCCTATGTTCCGCGTTTCACGTAACGCTTTACAAATGCACTCGACTTGTTTCTCGAGCATTACACGACCGGTAGTGGTGTATGGTGATTGACTTTTCCTTTCTGTTTGAACAAGAAGCAACGGCAAGAGCCTCTCGACATGGAGAGCGGCACGTGGGTTCTCTCTTCCGTCGCCCGCAGGGCGCACGTGCGTGTCCTGCGCGCACGTTACGATAATACATCATCCGGAAGGAACGATGATTGCTGGCGCGTTCGTGTCTCGGCGCTCGTCGAAGAGAAGTCGTCCTTGTCTTTTCGCCGTGAAACCGGTTATCTTCGCGACCTCGGGGGGGCGCGATAAATCGTAGGCGACATATTTTCTCCAAAACGCGCGCCTGCGTTTCTCGCTTCGGTATCACAATCCCACCTTGGGATTTAACATTTAACGTCCGACCGCGGTCTTTATTTTGTTAATCCGAGCTCTCGATCTCCGGGCGTTTTAACGCGCGTTCTTCTGTTTTCCAAATCAATTCTAACAAAGAACAGATGTCTGTCGTGATTCTCGGAAGATCCCGTTCGACGACGTTGTTTTCGTCCGCCGCTTGGGATAATAAAGCGATTTTCCACGATTTATTAGCGTAGAATACGAAGAACGTACGTACTAGAGAGAGAACTCGCACTGATGAAGAAAATCACGGAGACGTGGAGAATCGCACGGCCATTACGAAACCACCGAGAGCGCCGAGAGATTCGTGACGTGCATTTCTCGGAGAAGAAGAAACGCAAGCTGCGCCGTGAGGGCAGACGACCTCGGGGTTTTCTGTGCCCGGGGGCCTCTTGCCGTGCCCCTCTCGCCACACAATTCTCGATACCTACCTACTGCGCCCTTTGTATTCCGGAGCACAGGTAAGCATTTCGGAGTTAGCCTGGTAGCAGGTTTGACATCACGTACGTACATAAAGTGCGTAAGTTGCACCGACACTCGAATACTTTCGAAGATACTACGAGCTACAAAAACCTTTTGCAACGTGATAATCTCTAAAACAGGAAGAGAAAAAGAAAAACTATTCATCCGGTACAATCCGAGAGTGGCAATAAGAAAGGAAAGGTGACAAATTACTCTGTATTTTATTGCACCGACGTATCCTGGAATTTAGATTGGAACGAAAATCGTTTCGCAAATTAAATCGTCTCGTCACGGTGAGGAGTGATGCTTTTTCCATGAGAAATTAATCGATAACAAAAATAATAAAAAAAAAATAATGAAATAAAATGAAATAAAATAATAAAGTAATAATAAAATTAAAGGCTCTATGTAAAATTAATATAAAGGAAAACAGGCCGAACGCTGATTGTCTCGCGTAAATATTTCTTATGTAATCTTCAATCGTGACACTAACAATAAGTTAGATTAATCAATCACGAGCGCGAGACTGTACGGAGACTGACATTTACTCTGTGCCGACGTGAATACACACAGCGTTCAAGTGTGCGCTTCATGCGCTTACTTGCATTAATTTCCAAATCACGCGAGTTCATGGATTTCGCAAATTCGGTTGTCGTGAGATAGGTGGATATGCGCGACGATTAAACGACGAGGTGGTAACGCGAAACGTCGTAAACGGATTAGCTGAGGAAATCACACGAGGGAAGAGACGATCGCGTGAGAGAGAAATATCTCTTCTATTAAAATCTGCGCGAACGGGATCCGAATGGGAGGACATTCCTCGCGCGAGAGAGAAATTTCTGATTCAACAACGTTGTGAGCAACAACGTTTTCCATTTAATCGAATAATATCGCGTGCATGCAAGCGACTTAACGCGCAGCTGCGCAAATCAACGCGCGCAAAGATCGCATCAGAAGTAGGTACATGCCTCCGAGATTCGATCGAGCGGAGGAAATCGACGATGATCGAACTAATCTCCTTCGCTATTATCCGAATGGTACGTATTAACGTGGGGAAAAAAAAGAGAATAGCCGAGACTCCAAAGGTCGAATAAAGAGTCTCGGATGTCGGGAATGAAATAATAAATTGGTGTACTTTCGATTGCACACATTACTTCATACTGGCACCAAAAACCAAAAATATTCTGAAAATTGTTACAAGGTGTAAAAGTGTGATAAACGTACACGCGATATGTAAAGATATCGACTTGTAGATGTGGTAGTACATTTTATCTCGTTTCTACAAACAAAATATTTAGAAGAACTAAATAAAAATTTCGAGGTAATCTTTGTTATACTCCGAAGTGAACCAGAAACTCAAAAGATATTTTAACGGTTAAAAGATAATTCACCGAGCGAATTGTTTGTAAGAAATTCGTTAACGAAAGAAAAAAATTTAATGGATTAAAAAAAAAAAAAAACGTATTTCAATGGATATCATTAGTAAAATAGATTTAATTCGCTCGCGTGAACGTGGTGCGAATCGACGATTCGAAAGTGTTTGTCGCTAATGACATTTGTTCCGTTCCGATGACGATAAAACTCCGGCGACATTTATCTTTATCTGATTACACGTGCGTGTGTGTACGTATTCCAGGTTGACTCGTAAAAATAAACAACTAGGCACAAAGTGTGTGCCTATTAAGTTGATAATACTATATATAGCATGAGCCACTTAACAATCGCAGGTGCGTTTTAAAACGAAACGCGTCTTGTGCGTCGCGAAAAAAAACCTGTTTAAATGTTTCTCGAAGCTATGAGTCTAATTACCAGTACTGTACTAATCGATAACGTATGTTACATGTAATAAGAAATCTCTTGATTCCTCTCTCTTTTTATTAGTTTTTTCACTTCTTGCAATTTTATTTTGGAAAGTTAAAGGCTTTTTTAAGAGACAAAAAAAAAAAAAAAAACGCGCGGCGTGTGTACGAAACCGGTTGTAATTCATTGATTGTATTTCTCGATCGCGCGTGCGACAAGGATCGCGCAAACAAGAGATGACGAAGGGAAGAGCATGTACTCACCTGTTGAAGGTCTGCTCGTACTGCTTGATCTCGCGACGCGACAGCTCGTGGAATTCCGTGTACACGTTCACAAACTTGTACTGCTTCTTCACCTCTTTGCCCTCCTCAAGCTCGTCGTTGATCCTCTGTCGCCTGCTGAGCAGGCTGCTGAGTTCGGCGTCCGCTGGCATGGTCCAGGCCGCGAGATCCTGACGATCCTTTGATTCGAACGGACGTTAGAGCGTTCCTTGACTTTGCGAGAAGTCAGAAGAGATGACGCGGATTCTGTTTCGATTTCGCGTTGCAAATTGCTAAGCGCGATTGTCGCAAGTCAACGAAGAACGAAAGGCGAGAGTTTGTCAAAGGTCAGATTTAAGACGGTTTCAATGTTTACTTCTTCGCTGATACAAACCACACTCTGCAACGCGACCGCATGGACTGACGCGGCGCCGCGCGTACAAGCAAACTGGTAGCCGCGCGCATGCGCGCACTGCTCTTCGCAGTAGTTTTCGACGAAAACTTTGCTTTTTCGTCTTCAAATTCGCACTCGACTTTCAAAAGAGCGCGATAATCCGGTTATAGCTCTTTTTCGATTCGAAAGAGCGTGTCACGTCAAAACTCCAGCGAGAATTGCTATACTTATATTTACAATTTGTACAGTAAACTCGTTCGCAGTGTAAATAAAACGTGGTATAAAGTAGCAATGTTATAAAAAGAAGTGGAGTTTCTTTTCGTTTTTTGTAAAAGTTTGCTCACAAGCTCTGAGAGTTGCGATTCAATGTTCTTGTATAACACAGCTGGTCGTTGCAACATGTGACGCCATCGCGCTTTCAAAATCGATGCGTATGTCTAGCTGTTTATACATACGTGTGTATGCTTTCTTCTCGCGTTTTGTTCTCCATCCGTCGTCCGAAACACGTCGACCGTGAAAATGTATAATTTCCAACTGTATTATCATAATGCAGTGCGGTCGTGGGTCCGTGAACGTAATGCGGAAAATGACATACAGTGAACGCAATGTACCTTTGACTTCACCCACACACACTTGACAAGTTTTCTAAAAGTTACATTATAATAGTACGGATATTAATCTGAAATTTTGATGCGCATTAAAAAGAGAAAGTCGAATATTTACATGCATTACGTATTTTTGATCCAACATTTGTGTGTGTATGTGTGTTGCCGTAACGAATAATCTTTATTGTTATCCTAGTATACAAAAAAGCGAATGCGCAGCTACATTCTCGGAACAGAGTTTCGCTTGCTCTGCGCGACCTCTCTCTTAAAGAACTTAAATTAAAAACTGAATGTAAAATAAAAGACAGGGATCTGTAACTCTGCAGATTGCAGCGATAGATAACATAAATTACCAATAGCCGCTAGTCATTTACGAGTACAATGTCACGCACATCGCTAAAGAGTAACACTTTCATACCAGAGATGACGCGCACGTGTTGTTTTGTCAACTGCACAACTAGGCTTATATACAAAATAAAATTTAAAAATGATCCGGAGATTGTGGCAATACATTTATGCACGACTTAAAACTGCTATTGAATTCACTTAAAAAAACAACTTGTCTATAAGTTGTGTTGTTTGTTTTTTTCTCTTATATCTAATAAGAAAATTTTATTTTTGTTGCAAAAGAAGAATTCATGAATATCGACTTTGTTTTTATTTCGAAAAAATAACTTCTCCTTAGATTCCAGTTAATATATATCATTACAATTTCTGTTATCAATATTCAAGAATGCAATTTGTATAGAAATTTACGAAAGTATTATAGTATCGATTTTTTTAATACCACCGATATCAAGTTTTGATTGTTTCATCTTTGCTTTCTCTTTGTTTCTCTCCATTAACGAACGAGGTGTTCGACTAGGAAAAAATTCGTATTTGGCATGGCCTCCAAAACCGTCAAAATTCATCATTCTATTACCACTGACAGTCTTCTAAGAGAAATATGAAAACATTTCTCTTAGAGTTAAATATTTTAAATATGCAAATATGTAAAATATAAATATGAACAGCTTACTTGATTCGGTTGATTAAACTTCGACTTTTTTGTCAATATAGAAGGTACCTTTAAATGACTATTAGATCGCTTCGTTGGATGACTCTTCAAGAACAAATCTTGCGATTTTTCTTTTTCTGGAATATTGTTATCAGAATCCTAAAACAGATCAAACTCCTAATGTTATATCCAGTTTTTAAGTAAAAAAAAGATACATTATAATAATTACTATTTTCGACTGTCACTTACTATATTCTTGCTTTTTACTGAGCCTTTGTCTTCTGTAAGTTTTATTGTATCCATAAATACCTTTCTCACCTCTATCACCTCCTTCTTAAGGTCTTCATTTGGCAATGTTTCATGAACAGTGGAGTCACTAAAAAAAATTATAATCCGTAACAATGTAGCAAAAATAGTTTGCAAAACAGAAATATAATTTAATAATTTAATATTGCATACAGTTTTTGATAGATTTGTCGATTCTCTTCTCTCAACTTCTCGCAAGTATTTTTCTCTAACCTTAATTCTTCCTGTAATTGTTTTTTTTCTTGGTGTAATGTGTTGTACATGTCTCTAAGTTTTGTTCTCTTTTGATGATTAATTTTTAATTCTCTAAAATGTAAATAAGAGAGAGTAAATGATAAAATGTTCATTATTTTTAAGGCATTTTTTAATTTACTTTTACATTATAAAAAGACTGATTATGGATTAAAGTTTTGGAAAATATAAAAAATGCAAATTTCTTGAAAGAAATTTTTTTTTGAGAACCCTAGATTATTTTCTGGTTCCTCTATAGTAATACACATCTAATATAATTATCTATTTAAAAATACCTTTTCAATACTGATACATATGTGGCAAGTGTGTTAGCATCATGTGTTTCTGCCAACATAGCATCCACTTCGGGTATAGAAGTTTCTATTAAAGTTTGAATGCTATAAAATAAATATAGAATTGTAAAAATGTTTTTGAAGTTGTGCTTTTGATAAGCACATTTAATATGTCTAAAATTTATAAAAGAATATCATGAAAAACATACTTTTTTAAGAGACCAAGTTCTTTCTTCAACAATTTAATCTCATGCTTATAGGTATTTAATTCTTGATTTGATTTCTTGAGGTCTTGATTTTCCTGTCTATAAAACTCAAGCTGTTCCTTAAATGCATGAATCGCACTTTCTTTGCTCTTTATATTACTTTCAACTTTCCTAACTTCCTGTCTCAAGCCAAGTGTCTCCTTTTCTAATTTTTTCTCTATTGCTTTAAGAGTATCGATTTCTCTGTCCTTCAGTTTTATCTGAAAACTCAGATTTTCAAGTCTTTGGTGCAAAAACGATGAATCTTCCGTGATACTATCACTGTTTGAAAAATTGAAATATATCTTGTGTATAGTGTTCTGGGTTGCTTTTTCACGACATTGCGGACAACTCTTCGATCTGCAATAACAATTTAAAACAAGCCTCAATTATATTGTACACACATAAATGTAAAAATTTCGAAATAAAACAAGTGTTTTGAACAACAGGAAAGAAAAAGAGCAAAAAACAAGAGAGACAAATATTAATAGAATTAAAAATACAAACCTTTCAAGCCATTGTTTCAAACATCCTTGGTGAAAAATGTGTCCACAAGGTGCACTAAAGATCTCGTTGTATGCTAGCACCATGTCGCTGCTACATATCACACATACTACATTCATTTTAACCGTTTCATAACAACCGCGATCAGCCGGCAAAAAGTCACCTGCGCCTAATGCAGGTTATAAACAATAATACGCGCTAATAGATAATTGATTTCAAATCGACATTGTTCATATTTTGCTGGGATATTACGTTATTGTGACTGCTTTGTTCGTCCACATTTTCGTAAATAAAAAATACATCGAAATAAGTATACGTAAAATTCAGTAACGATTGTGCGTGCCAAGTTTGTTTGTATTTACTGCGCATACATCGGTTATTCGATCGACTTTCACATCGACTTCAACCAGAAAAGAACTATCGTAGCGACATCCATTTTCAAGCGTAGACAATACAATCCCAATCAACACCCAGTCGGTTGGCAGAGTCGGTGCGTACAATATGCCTATGGTTCTGTTTTGTGCTACATACGAACGATATCGTAGCTATCTTTGCTGCAATCATTACGTTTGATCGAAGAACAGAAATACGCAATCCTGATCCTAAATCATGACCGATCAAACGATTCTCTTGACTTATAGACGCTTAATCGTATGATCGGAAAGAAAATATGCGATCGCGATTCTATGTAGCTCAGCCTACGAATGTAATGTATCGAAGCGCGAGATATTGCGATTCTCGAAATCGAACGCACGCGCGTTCATTGCGCGAAAAATCATGTACGCGAGTCGATGAATTGAGACTAAATGAGATTTTAGCATGCCACGCAACAACAGCTAAATTGATTAATTCTTCTTTCAATCGATTCCAATCGATTCAGGTGTAAAAAGTAAGAAAAGAGATATCGTGTTCTTCTTGTGTGTGCTCTCTAAAGGAAGACATTTCTATGTAAAGTTTAAATTTCGATTTAATAAAGACCTTTAAAAATTAATTGATAAGTACCTGTACAAGATTCTAAGCAAAAAATCAACCGACAAAAAGCTAGCATATATTATGCTTATAATTACTATGTTTTAGCTCAAATTTATGGGTAATTACTTCCCGGTTCAGTAACGTATGTCTCACAGACAACAAAAAGAACTTGAAGCAATTTAATATTTCATAATAAACAAATTTCTTATATATATATATATGTACAAATTTATTTTGTATACAATTACTGTTATTGTCCAAAGTGCCATACATAATTTGGCATGGATTAATTACAAAATACATTTATTATAAATTTGGCATACATTTAGTACAAAATAATACTACTCTTATTTCATCCTTTACTATAAAATTTCAATTCAAAGTATTGTGTATTCCGATATACAGAGTGACCAATGGAAATATGATTATTTTTTCGCAACAAATAAACTGAACGAAATAAATATAATGCCATTTTGTAACAAAAACTTGTCAATTTTTATTACCACAAGTATAAAACAAATATATAATATATTTTAATAATTTAATAATTTAATAAATTTTCTACATTATTTATTCGCCCTATTTGTTGCGAAGTAATATCTATTTACTTTCAACACATTCCCATTGGTCACCCTGTATATCTGTGTAATAAAATAAATTTGTTCTCACAGGCGTTTCTTTGCAAATTTTTTGAACTAAACAATTAAATGTAGACGCCTTTTACACATATCACATAAAAAGTATACTTTTATACAGGTGTATTTAAAAATTTTCTTCGATAGATATTTTTAGTACTATATGAATATAATTACTTATTTGTTCTCTTTTCAATATATTTAGTTATTATTGTTTCAAGACTGTATCATTATTTCATTATTACATCAATACAGAAATTCATTCTGTAAAAAAATAATTATAAATAGATATTTTTATTAATTATTAATATAACAAAAGATGTGCAGTGCAAAAAAACAAAATGTATTTACCTGTAAAAAGCCTCGTGTATTTCGACGACTTTGGACGTGTTACATACAATAACAATTTGGCATTTTTGCGCGTCAAACAACGGTTTGACATACATAGCTGTCACGCGGCTCATGTCGTCCATAGTAACAGCGGAAATGCGCTGTATCATTTGATAATTATAATCATGCGGCAAGTTTCTACAGTAACACTTCAACGATGCTTTTATCGAACTTCTTATGGATTTCATTTCGTTGATAAAATCTAAGATAACTGACGATTTAGCTGAGTCATAAAGATGTTGGTCCCATTTGGTTTCCGTAATATGCGTCTCCTGCAACAAAAGTCTCAACAGTACAGACCTAAACTCACACTTTTTTTTTAACAAATTATATTTACGTGCTGATAGTTCAGTTATAATCTCAAAAGAAAAATAAAGTCATACCACTATCGACTTTGCTTTTGTGTACGCAGTTATTATGTTTGTAGCTGACATAAAGACCAAATATAAGAATCCCTCGTTCGGTTTCGAATAAAGATGAAAAGAATTCGAAAGCGCTTTCGGTATAACCATCGACATAGGTCCCTGGAAAAAACACGCATGACAATGATGGCGAATAATTCGTAGTTTTAATAAATAATTATCGCGCGCTTACTTCTTCTTGCGTGAAATATCTCAAAGAGACCATCAAAGCTGGCAAATCTGGATCTTGAAAATCTTCAATGCACGGACATAATTGAATTAAGAACGAAGAGTTTATATATTTTAACGGTAAAATATACCCATTTGTGGGTAAATTCACATCAAAAGCTTTAATTATTTCCCAATCATCGGTGAGAGTAGGCCTGAAACGTGTATAGTTTACACCAATGTTACATTTACATACTTTTAAATCGTATATTCGCAGCTGACAAGTGGAGATAAGAAAATGACACAAACAGATTAAAAAAAATATGATATTATTAGTTAAAAATGATGTAAGTTATATGAGTCTCGTAACTACTATTATGTTATTACTTCTGTTACACATTATTTGATATAAAAATTTTATATACTCTTTTCTTACACATCATTAAACACTACATAATAGTATCAAAGTTTTAGTATCTGTATATATAATATTTAAGTCACTTCTTGTAAATTTTATCTGTTTGCGTCAATCACAATTTACTATAAAGATTTGAATGGAAAAAGCTTGACGCTTCTACTTAATACTGTAGTATCTTGATATTAATATTTTACATTAATATATTAATATTGTAATTTATATAAAGTTTTATTAAGTATTCAAGACTTTTTACTATACTCACTTGGTTTTCTCAAAGCTCGTAAAATCTGAAAAGAACTTATTCCATGGAGCATAGACATCTTGAACCTGTTCCGCTAATTTATTGACATTGACGGCCATGTGCACAAATATATTCTTCGGTAAAGTCAGTATTTTCCGAACAGATTCAATTTTTGCTTTCACTTTTTCCACATTGGTATGTAGCAATATCTTAACATTAAAAAGAAAGACGATCTGTTCCATTAAGTTACATACACGCTGGTTACTGTCTGCCAAAGTAAAAGTTTACGCTATTATTAACCATTATATATGTTTGTAAAATGATTATTATGTAAATGTCGCGACGAAATTACTTTTTATAGAATATATATTTTGTATTAGAGCCAGTAAAGCTTCCTCTCCTTGTTCCTTTTTCATGATATGTTTGTTTAGTAATCGTGTTGTTATTATTTCTAATTTTTCGACCGTTATTTCAGTGTTATATAAAAGCTCTTTACACCATTGTACACCTTTTTCATAATTCTGTAATTCAACCTATACAAAAAGAAAAGTTTATAAAGACCAGAATTTAAATTTACAATTATTACAAATTATCTTCTTCTAAAAGAAAATAATAATAAAACAATTTGTACATTACCTGAAGCATTAGAGATAAACTCTGAGAGTAGTCTCCCGCAGTATTAATACCAGTGTAAAATTTATATTTTATAATATCAGCTTTTATTGAATCTTTTATTTCTTCGTAAGGAATCAGTTGATCGCCTCTTTTCACCGGAGATTCTTTGATCATTTCCATCAATAACGGAATATAATATCTATCTTCTTCACTAATAGAAGAACTGTCCATAATAACTTTTAACTGAATTTGAAGAAGTAAATAATATTTAGTACTGTATTTTACTTAGAATTTTTATTGATAATATTACGTATATATGTTTTGAAAGACTAGATATGAAAGATTAGATATGATAGAGACAAACAAATTCATTTTTACAAATAGAATTGAACATGATTATAAGCGACAAACGAGAACGATACTCACATAAATAAAATTTGCATTAACGTGATCTAAATAAGTAAAGAATGGCAGTTTTTTGACATCTAGTTTAGAATGTTGATCGTGCGTTTCCGTGTTATATCCCGCAATGTGATAAGAAGTGATGGACTTTGTGCCAGGTACAGACACACGTGCCAGGACTTCGTAAGGCACAGATTTCTTAAAAGATCGTGAAAAAAAAAAAAAAAAAAAAAAAAAAAAAATATAACTTATAAGATTCAAATATATATACTTTCACTTCTTTCCTAGCTTGCAAAAGCTCCTTTTCTTTTTGCTTTAAACCTTCTTGACCTAACTGCGCGATTTGCTTGTCCGTATAGTTTTTCTCTTCTTGCAATATGGGATTCGTGTTTTTTGCGAGTTTGCCTCTCACAACAACCATCGGTGCGTCGACAAAGTATTTCTTAAGAAGGTTTACAAAATATGTTTCAGGTTCTTTTTGCAATTTCTTGAAATCGCGTATACTGTTTAATCTTTGATCCAACTAAAAACAACCAAGAAAAGAAAGATAAAAATCTATAATTAATAATCATATAACATAATCATCTATTATAAAAATATATATCAAATAAAATTTAATAAGCATGTTATCTGAAGACATACATCATTGATTGAATTTCCGTATACTGCATGATCGAAGACTACACGTGCGATTTTATCATGCAAATTTTTATCCAGGACACGTTGTTGTTGACAAATCAAGTTGTCAATTGCAGTTTTTATTTTCATATGTATACTATTGCCAGCCTTACATAATTTGAAAAGTATTTGTTGAAGAGACGATTTTATCAAATGGATTATCTTTATTGGTACGTTTGTGAAAATGATATTAAACATTGAACTTGAGTATACGTACGAACAGTACGTAACAGAAGTAATATTATTTCTTTCAACAAATGTTCTTAGCGGACTACTGCTTGTCTCCGTAAGATATG